>PVJI01000350.1:0-57584 GCA_004026765.1 Micronycteris hirsuta
GGGGGACACAGGCGCGGGACACAGGATGACAGGATCTTCCACGAATGCGGATTTCACCGGGCTGCTCCTAACGGTGGTGTTTCTCACCCCAGGAATTACATTCCACGTATCAATGGCTCCGTTCGTTTGACTTAGAAAATTCAGAATCATGCAAATGATTACGATTTTTATGGGTAGCACTTTTGTGGTTTGTGTCAAGAGGTTTGATTCCAACGATCTGAGTTTTAGGGGTTTGTTTCATTCTCAAGAAAATTTCGTAGAAACACTATTTACATGTGAAACATTCAGGCAGAGCAGTGTGGACTGTGGAAAGTCCATCAGGTAAAAATGCCGTGCAGTTTGTAGGAAGCCAGTTATGAACCTCATGTGGCAATACGAGAAATATCCGTAACTTCAGAGTGACCATGTTCCCCACCAGCTCGGGCAAAATAGCTATTTGGATGGAAAAGTCTGGAATGTTTAAGAGATTAGAAAAATAAAAGTAGTTAATATGTTGGTATGAAGTCATTTATTTAATGTTCAGAGTCATAAAGTCCATAATAAATAAATAGGTGCAGCAAAAGGCCGAGGGCAGAGGCCAGGTCTGCAGGGGAAGGACAAGGAGTGACAGCCCAGGCGCTGGATGGGAAGACAGGCGACCTTCTCTGTGGGCAGAGACCCACAGCAGGGGTGACAACAGCCCCCCTTAGAGGAGGCTCAGCCTGGCGGGTGTGCCACCTTCCAGAGACGGAGGAATCCCAGTGCTCTGCGATTTACTCAGGCACTAATTTTGTGTTTGACAACGTCCCCAGGTCCTCTCCCTCGCTGAATTCTTCTGGCCATGCACCCTGTTCCTGATCCTGACAGCGCTCCGTTTGCAAGAGCCGCCCCGACACAGAGACAACTGTAAGTTTCATCCCTATCGCAGGTCCCTGGGGAAAGGGGCGCGCCCTTTCTCCTGTCTTCAGAAACTCTGAGCTCTGAGTGCAATGTGTGGGTTCCACCGAAGTATCACCGTGGCTGTAGTTCCGGGGTACGTGTCAGGAAGCATCAATGAACGTTTTTCCCTCTTAGGCACAATAGTCACGGGTTTGCTCGATGTAGCAGATGGAAGTGCCCTTCTCACTGTGGACATGGCGATCTGTGCCATGAGAAACATAGAAAGAGTAGAGAAAGAGGCAAAAAGGGAAAGTGCACTTCGGCTTTCCAACACGATGCTGATGGTAGCCACGGTGATGGAGATGAGGATGATGGTGAAGACGGTGACGGGGTGATGACGGGGAGGGGATAGTAATGATGGTTTACTGTGGCACTGCATTTGCCCCTTTAGCTGAAAAGCCGATCCACTTGTTTTTAACGATTGTGCCAATTCTGAGCACAGGGGTCTGCAAGCCCCAGAGGGTGAGGTCAGCTCCCAGCCCCGGCTGGACTGGTGGGTGGGGGCAGACTTCACACACCTCATCCTGAGCTGCAAGGTGGTGGAGGAGTGCCTTCCACGTTGCCTACGGCTGTTGGCGTGTCAGCATGTCAGCGTCCCTCCTAGGCGTTCTCATGCGTGGGGGAGGGCGTGAAAGGCGGGGTGGGGTGCAGGGCGTGTGCAGGGCCCGGGGGTGCGTGAAGGGGAAGGGACCTTAACAGCACTTTACTAAGGGAAATGGCTCATTGACCACATTTGACCTGAAAACCTAGGGTCCTGCCCACTTTTCTAAACTTCTTTTATATGACCTTTGGCAACTACCCTTAAACACTGAAGAATCCAAGATACATCAGACTTCAAAATCTGGCCCACACTCCAAACCCCTCCATTTTTGTATGAGATAAGAAGAAGTACGTACTGTTCTCCCTTCCGTCCCTGGCTTGTGCACGGACAGGAGTGCGTCTGGGCTCACGGCCACTCTGGTCACGCAGCTGTGACCGCCAGAGCCGGGGGAGGTGTCAGATGTAGGGAAGGCTTGCTTTTCTTTTCTTTTCTTTTCTTTTCTTTTCTTTTCTTTTCTTTTCTTTTCTTTTCTTTTCTTCTCTTTTCTCTTTTCTTTTCTTTCTTCTTTCTTCCTTTCCTTCTTTCTTTCTCTTTCTTTCCTTCCTTCCTTCTTTCTTTCCTTTCCTTCTTTCCTTCTTTCCTTTTCTTTCTTTCTTCCTTCCTTCCTTCCTTTCTTCCTTTCTCTCTTTCTTTCTTTCCTTTCCTCTTCTTTCTTTGCCTGTGTTCAGATCACCTTCATGTGGAGAGCAGGATTAATTACACAACCGCATGACATGATGACCTACTGCTCTCGTTCTGATTCGGTGGGTGTTCTGCTTCTGCCTCCAGTTGTCTGGACTCGGTTCCCCCTTGTGCCCATGCCCAGGTTATCTGCAGCCCCGGGATCTGCCCAGTCGGGGTGTCTTCCCCTTTGTCCGAGGCCTGCTTTGCAACACCGGGGCGAACTGCAGGAACCGAAGCTACGCAGAGTCCATGGAGCACCATTTCCGGTGAGAAACACAAGCATCCTTTCCAGAAGTCATGGGCAGCTGGGCCACAAAGCTTTTAGTAAAGCCTCAACAATTTGGAACAGGTCAGAGGTCATGAAAAGTGCAGAACATAGAGTGACAAGGAAAAAGAAAGCATCCGAAACTCTTTCTGAGACGGTTAGAAGGGCCTGAGGCGGATCAGCATTTCCATTTCAGGCCTTGCCTGTCTCCCTTCCTCGCTCGGAGTTTAAATGCTGCTCCAGTGGGAAAAGCTGGGCTTCGCACCCAAACGGTCCAGGCTCCGTCACTTGCAGGTCCGTGAAGACCTCTCTGAGTCTCGGTTTCTCACGTCCCCACTTCCGGTGTCATGAGTGTTGCAGACAATACGCAGCATCTGGCCCGCTGTGAGCACCCACCGATGGGCGGTAACGACAGCAACTTCCGATCGCTCTGGCTGTAATGAAAACAGCAGATTTTTCCACATCAGGAAGTAACTGTCCCCTTTAATCCGTGTTCCTCCACTTCAACACCCTCGCTTCAATTTGCTGAAACACAGGGATCTGACTTGAACCCGGGACGGTGCTTCACCCCACCTGCCAGATCCCTGGCCTGTTTCACAGCTCGGGGCCTGGCGGAGGCTTTGACTGACAGACAAGGATGAAATAGCTCCCGCCTGGCAGTGTCCGAGGCCGAGGCGTGAGAAATGCAGGACGAAACACATAAGTCCAGAGGGGTGAGGGAGAGGGACAGTGGGAAAGGCCACCAGGAAGGAGCCCCACAAGGTCAGGCTCACCTCTGGCTTCAGACCTGGCCACGTGACCGGGCCTGTGTCACTGGGGTCGCATTCAGGTGTTCTCAGTGTCACAGATAAACACCCTCTTCTGATTCCTTTGTCTTGGTTTAGAAATGTCTGAAAGCCAGTTTCAAGTCCATTGAAGCATTAGCACAGTTAATTGAGCCTGTGGATTTCCACGCCCTTTATTATTGTCTGGGGAGACTTCACTTTGGGCAGAGATCCCAAATTTCATCAGACCAAGGTTACGATTCTGAAAATCCACTTCCCCCTTCCTGGTGTGGGGTTCCTTGCCCTTAACGCTTACAAGAGGGTTTCCGAGCTAAAATGCAGACCTTCACTGACTGCAGCTTAAGTGGGTGGTCCCGCCCCACATCCGGAAGCACTCCTACTTCGTTCAAGGGGGCGCTAACAGCATACGTGCACACCGAAGGCGCTTTATGATATGAATGCCCACTGGTGGTGACCCGAAGGAGACCACAGGACCCCCGCCCGGAACTTCCTCGTTCTCAAGGCTGCTGCTTTCCCTCCGGCTGTGGCCGAGTCGTCCGAATGCTGTCTTTATAACCATTCCCACTTACTCCCTTCGATGACCGCTTTGCTATCACCAGTACTTTGATCTTAGTTTATTCTCACGTGCACTCAGGCCCTGAGTGCGCCTCGGTCCTCACCTCTGCACCAACTCCTGCTTCCCCATCTCCTTTGCTCAGGGCCTGCGGCTGCCTCTCCTGGTTTCTTGGTTTGCTTTAACTCTTTAGATGCCATTTAGAGTGTCTTCCAAACTCTACAATCTGTGTTGAACAAGCTCCAGAAGAGTCAGGCTAGAAAAAAAATGATAAAAATTCATTCAAGGGTCTTAGGGCTTGCAAACCGGGCAGTGCCCAGAGGTTCCGAACGCGAGAGAGAGCCTGAGGGCGCTGTCAGTAAGGAGCACGTTCTCGAGATGCATCAGTTCTGCGTTCTTCGCCTCCGGGCTGGTCCGAGAGGGCACCGGGATGACTGGTGGTGTGGATAATGATGTCACGTGGTCTGGACACGCGAAGGTTCTTGTCCTCGCGCTCCAGGGGGCAACCAGAGGGTTGTGTGGGGGCTTGCAGGACACCCAGGCATTGATCTAGGACTGCAGCGTCCTGATGTTCAAGTTCCCAGAACAGAACTGCTTCCCTGGCCTCAGCCCACTTCACCTTAGTGATTTGGCAGCTTGACTGTGGTGATTGCTTTCTAGTTCTCTATTATTTGTCAGTCTCTGTAATTTTCCCTATTCCAGGGCTCAGCTTCTTTGTAAGTTGCAGAATCCTCTTTCTCCATCCAGAGCAGCTCAGAATTTGATGCTTGTTTGTTACAAGGCTTTTCTGACATCGAGGAGGATGACATTTGAGGCAGAGCTAAGAAGGAACTGCAGGTGCGCGTGACGCACAGCAGGTGGCCCTGACGTCCCCTCTGCCAGCACTCGGCTCTGTGGGGCGGGTCCGTCCCCTGGGCCCAGGCCGAGCTGCCGCCCTTGTTGTGCATCAGACTTTGTGGGACGTTGGGTGTGTTGTGCTGTTTTTATCTGTACATTTCTCGCCAACAAAATTTGTTTTATATTTATACCAGTTTTGTTCAAAAATATGACTTGTACATATTTCCCCCCATTTTTGGGTTGTCTTTCTGCTTTTGAATCGTATCCTTTGAAGCACAGTTTTAAATTTTGATGAAGTCTCCCTTATTTTCTCTTTTGTTGCTTGTGTTTTACACGTCATATTGAAAAGGCTTTGCCTAACTCGTGACCGTGAAGATTTCCTCCTACGTTTTCTTCTCAGACCTTTCCCATTTTAGATCCTATGTTTGGGTCTGTGATCCCTTTGAGCTGACTTCTGTCTGTGGTGTGAGGAAGGGGTCCCTTCTTTTGCATGCGGGTGTCTAGGGGTCCCAGGGGATCACATGTAGCTTGTAGATGAGTTGGGAAGAATTGGTATTTTACAACATTGAGTATTTTGGTGAGTATGATGTAGTTCTCCATTTAACTGGTTTTCTCTCAGAATGCTTTCTGTACTAATCTGTTCCTAAGTTCGTGTTTTCTGGTATTGTTTTACATTTTTAAGAATATGGACAATCAGTTCTAGTAGCTTTCTGTTGTGTCCTTTAGGGTCCTTTACATGCATGATTATGTCATCTGAAGACAGCTTTACTTCCTCCCTTCTTGCCCGGATGCATTTTCTTCCTGTTATTTGCGGTGTCAGGTACTCTTCTTTGTTTGGGTCCCGGCCCTGTGAGGAAGTGGCTTCATTACTAGTTTGAGGGCTGACAAAGTTCAGTCACCTGCCAAGTGGCCTTTCCTTGTTCCTGGCCATTCTAATCTTCTTTGTTCTTTCTTCTCCTTACAACTCCTCTCCTTACTTATAAAACACCAAAGAAAGAGCTGGGCTGGGAGGAGGAAGTTTCTCTCTGCCCAAACCCAGTTACAGTGCTGGGAATTCCCTGGGGCTGCACAGCATGGTCTCGGTCTCTCTCTCCAATATTTAATCCAGGGTTTTCTGCCATAAACATCTTCATTTTAGTTTAGTTCTCAATCCTGAGGATCACATTAAGGTACTTAGGAAATAAGAGAGAAAAAGGACATAACACCGATTCCTTTCACAGGGAACCTCACTGTGAGCGGCCTCAGTCCTGTCACCCCGTAATTCTGTGCCCCCCCACCATGGGAGGTGGAGCCAGGAGAACTGGCATCTTGGTCCATCCCTTCCCGGGGTCCTTTATGAAATGGTTGCTGTTATTTTTCAATATGAGGTCACGACAGAGGCAATGACTGACTTTTTGTTGTACTTTTGGAATTCCGACCCACTCAAGGTGAAGGCCACGTGCTTTCAGAGGTGAGAGTTGGGTGCAGTGTGGCACAGGGGACAGGCCCAGTGCTTGGCTGGCTCGGCCTGGGAAACTCTCTTTGATTCGCTGGGCCTCGTTGTTACAGAACAGGCCGGGGGTGGTAAATGATACACTGTTACCAAAAGGACCCCCTCTTTGTGCTCCAGGGGTCCCCGACCCCGTACTAGGTTTGTTCTGCTCGCCGCCAAAAGAAAGACGTCTCTCAATGCCAGAGACTGGTGAAAAGGAAAGGAATCATTTATTTACAAGTTACACAGGCTTAGAGTAATGACTTAATGTCTTCTTTAAAATACTAAAGTTCTTTGGAATACCCACAATGCACACAGCCCTTCCTTCTCCCCTCTGCCTGGTCTGGGGCACCGTATCTCAGGGAAAGAAGTAGAAGTCTGTGATCCAGGCTCCCATCAGCTGTGTCACTGCCGTGATCTCCAGTTAATCCAAACCACGTGGCACCTCCTCATGGTCCACCAGCAAGAGCCCTTTCACCCCTTTTCTTCCCGGCAAAGTCTCTCCTGCTTCCTAAGCCGCTTGGCAAAAGGAGCCACCCAAAGCCACGTGGTCCTCTCTCTCTCTCTCTCTCAAGCTTAGGGGTCCCCACTCTGCCAAAACCGCATGGTCCCCCCTTTCCTTCCCACAGCGTCTCTCCTGCATTCTTTGAACTGCTAAGAGAGCTCTGCATCGCTGCTACATCTTGCTTCCCAGCTTCCTGAGCTGTGTGGCAAAGGGAGCCCCAAAGCCACGAGGTTCTCCCTCTCTCGCCAAAAGCCATGTGGTCCTCCCTTTGGCCCAAGCTGTGGGGTCTTTCCTGCCACAGCTACCTGGTCCTGCCCCTATATGGCTGCCATGCCTGGGTTTTATCCCTGCACCATTCTTCCTCTGCAGCCCCATTTCCAACTCCTCCCACCATTGGCTACACCTGCCAGCACTTCCGTATTCTTCCTGCTTTATGGGGCTGCCATGTTAGCTGTGGGCAGGTGCGGCCCCATGGCATGGAGCCAATCATTGCCAAGCTCTCACGCAGACACTGTAACCAGGGGGAGTTGCCTCCCAGTTACATCTTGGGTGGAAGTCACTTGTATCCCCCTGGCTCAAAGCATGGTCACAGCTATTTAGCATATCCATGAAACCAGTTAAAGGTTATAGATACGTTAAGTGACCATGCCAGAGGTTAGCTTCGAAGCTGCTGCTATACAAAACAGCTCTGCATGGCCCTGTTCCCCGTGTCCCATCCCCCACCGGCTAAGACTTATGGGGGTGAGGGCATTCTATATATATATTTCTAATATTTCCTGGGCACCTTGAGTTCTGGACCCCATTACAAATCCCTATTTGAGGCTCCCCCTTGGCTGCACCCTGTTACATCATTGCTGCACCTCTAAGTGGACTGAGTCTGAGAGCCTTTGAACTGGTTTTATTCATCAGCAATGTTTGCTGCACCTGCTCTGGCTTCGTTACAGACGGTGAGAGTCACCGTGCGTGGGAGGGGTGCTGCAGGCTCCGTGACTGTCTCCAGGTGGACTCACCTGACGACAGCGGTTACCTCATTTTCACGGTGTTCTCTAACTTGTGAAATACAGGAATTGGGATTTAAAGAATCCAATAGGTTCTATAACTTTCTAATCGGGAAGAATTCCCCCCATTTCCCCCTTTTCCCTCCTGGTTATACGACATGTAATCGAACACCTACTTACTTCAACAAGCTCGCAGCATCTTGCCAAAGGACTTTCTAGTTTATTTTGAACCCTTGTTTCTCACTGATTAAACACGAATTCCCACTGCATTTGAGATTGGATGTAGACAGGGTGGGCAGCTGATTTCAAGGCTATAAGAACATTTTCTCTTGTTTACCAGCAAAAAAAATTATTTCCCCTTATCCTTGCAACGGTATCATCATTTTCCAATCAGAATCACACAGGCCGCATTTTCCCCACACCCTGAGGTTGGTCGGTCTGCGGGTCCCCTATCAGAACCACCACAGGGCCAGGCTAGGAGGAGACTGGCCCTGGGACGGGCCCTCCCTCCAGGCCCAGCAGTCAGCAGGCCTCAGGGATACAGCAAATCAGAGACCCGGTTCAGACACCCCACATCCGGGTCATTGAAGGTCCTCTCTGCCCCCTTTCAGGGCAGGCCTGACCCCATCACTGGTCACCCTTTCCTACCCTGTCCTCCTGAGTTGGCTTCCCCACTGCAGCCAGACCACGTGGCCCCAGGGGCCCACCCCAGCCCCCCACCTCTGGGCAGCATCTTTCCCACGACTGGGCCTCTGTCCGGTGGGCACTCCTCACACCCCTCTCCGTCCTCAGCCACCCCCACCCCCGGGCACTGAGACTGTCTCCCTCCAACCAGCCCGCCACCCCCTTCTTCCCACTGGCCGGCCGTTCCAGCCCAATGGCACCATCTCTGCCACAGATTTTCCCACTCTCGTCCCGTCTTGTCCAACCTCACTGACTTTCCTCCTGGCGTCCACTTCGACCCACGCTTGTGAGGCATATCTGTGTCCTCATCTCCCGCCTCCTCCACAGGCAGGGACAGCGGCGCCTCGCGCAGGGCAGGCTGTGTCACGTGGGAGAGAGGAATGAAAAAACATGGCGTGACTGACGAGCCCGTCAAGTGCTTAAACTTCACAGATGGCAGTGAAGGGACAGAGAGAGACTCCCTCAGTTTAAATAGGCCAAGGATGGAAAGGACGGCTTCCATTCTGGATGACAGTCCAGCAAAACGGGCTCCCGTGGGCGGTCAGTGGGAGTGGGGATGGGGGCAAGTTTAGTTGAAAACGAATTGCTACTTGGTGTCAAGAATCTTAAAAACGCTGCAGACACTTTGTCCCGTAAAGAGTTCACCGGCAGCATCTATTCTCTTTGCTTTAAGTTCATCTGGGTTCCAAGCCTCGGCCGGCCATCACAAGCCCATCGACGACCTGGTCTTCTTACAAGACATGCAGGACCTGGCCACTGAAGTTTGTGAAGTGATGGACGAGGCTGCACACTTAAAAAAGCTTTGGGTGGAAAGATCCAAGACCCCAGGCAAGTAAACCTCTCCCACGGTCAGCCCCGGACCTGGACACAGGCGTAGGCAGGGCCCGTGAGGCTGTGGGCACCCACGATGCCCTTAAAGTCCTGTTTACCTAAAGGCCCCTCCCCACACATGGCTGTCGCTGCAGGTCTCAGAAAAGGCGCACCCGCCATGTAGGAGGCCCAGCGCCCAGAGAGGCTTGTTGGGGGCAGAGCTAGGTTTTCACCACTTCCCCTGGGACAGCACCTTGGGCACAATCTTCGGGGAGGTTGCAGCCCAGCCTCGCCTTCGCTCTGCAGGCCCCCTCTCTCCACCCTCCCTTCTCCGTCTTCCTCGGTTGTGAGCTTCCTCTCCCGCTCCCTCTTCCTCTGTTTTTAGATCCGACCCCACCTTACACGTGCACATACACTTGATCACTCGATTCCTCCTTCTGGTAGGACTTTCTGTGTTGGTAACACTTTAACTCTGGTCTTGGACGTTTGGGCCTCAAGGGTGGAGGGTCAGTAATTGCCTAGCTTTACGCAGTTCAGTTATTGCCTACAGACTTCATCAGTATGTTGGGATCACAGTGATCCTGCCCCTCCCTTTTAAAAACACAACCCCACCCAGAGTTGCCAAATACACTACAGGACTTACAGTTAAATTTGAATTTCACATAAACAATAAATACTTCTGTTAGTATTAAGTATGTTTTTATTTGCTAAATCTGGCATCCCTAAGTACCTGCTTTCAATTTTTCTTTTTATATGTATATTTTTCTCTTTATGGAGTAATATAAGGAAGTAGAATGACAAATTTGAGAGCAGAATGATGAAGGTGACATTATATATTATTCCTGAGAGAGGAACCAATACCTTTATCCAGGAGGGAGCCGGGGGAGCAGATTTCACAATGGACCAAAGGCCTGCCCGAGACCAGGATGGCTTCAAAGACCAAATGATGGACTCTTGTATTGGGCACTGTTATGGGATCATTCTGTAAGAGACGGGGAGAGGAATCCCCCTGCCACCTGCCCCACACCTCTCCTGGGTCTTGTCTCGCTCATAAGAGAATACTTCAAGCGAGAGACAAACACACACAGTGGCAATGAGATGGCAAGTTTAATTTTGAAACTCACACAAGCACGAAGCTGCCAGCAGGCGCCCAGCTAGTCCCAATGCCCCACATGTAGAGGAAATAAAGTTGTTCATAAGCTTAACACTAAGTTTGTTCCATAGACTTGAGCCGAGGCCACATGCGGGCACTTAGCTGATCTAAGTGCGCTGACCAGTGGGGTTCAGGGGTTACACACCTCAGTCAGCTTCCAGGTTCCCCTCCGTCTCCCCCTTCTAAACCTTGGGAATCCTGTACAGCGATGAAGCTTTCTTTCTCAGCTAGTCAAGGCTCTTTGTCTCAGTGAGACTGTCGCAGACGCCCGTTCTCAGCACAGGCTCAAGGACGCGCCCCTCCCCCTGGGCTGTTTTGCTGGTGACGCCTGGGACACCGGGCAGTTGTGTGAAGCCGAGTGGGGACTGCTGACTTAGGTGATGAGAGAGGCGTCCCTCTTGCTCCCAGCCTCCTGCATCGCAGATTGGAACGGCAAGGGGCCTGCCTTTGTTTCCCTTCCGGCCGCTCATTCCTAACTGCTACCTAACAATTCTACTTTTATAAAATTGGTTTTTCAAGTAAGATTTCAACGTCCTATTAAAGGAAAACTAATTTTTTTTAGAGGAAATCACTCTCCAGTTGATTTTCAGTTTCCTCCCGTTTGAGCCATTTCCCAGGAAATATGTGAAAAAGGAAACTCTACGCACAACAAAGTGTGGGTTTTCTACACCAACCGACTTTCCAATTCTCCGGAGACACCCACGGGGTCTGAAAAATCACAGTGTCACTTTTCCTCTTCAACCTTCTTGTTTTTTTCCTTTCCTTTCTTTTCCTTCACGTTCCCCGTCCCGACCCGAATGCTCGCGATGCCTGTGGACTTAGAGATTGGTAGCATTTCCATAGAAATCTGGTTCACCAGTTTTTCCCAGGAATTCATGTCATATCAGTGTGTTCTGGAACTCGGAAGGGGCTGTTTATTCGTCTGTCTGGGGAGTAATCCTGTTTTGGGCTCAGGTTCAGGGTTGAGCCATTTGATTTGAAAACTAAAATAGGTGCTCAGCAAATGTGTCCCGGTCGCTGATGGAACTAATATGTCCTAAATCTTCTTTATTGTAGGTTCTCCTCACGGCTCCAGTTTTTTAACAGTAAGTGTCGTGACACAAGCTTGAACCCTGGTCTTCAGAGACAGGACGGTTGAGTTGAAACATTGCTTTCAGCCTCCTCTCCCTGGAGGAGGCGCTCCCGGGGCACAAGGGCTGGAAGGGGCTCTGGGTCCAGGGGCAGGAGGTGCGGGAGGCCGGGGGCGTGGCCCTGACGTCACAGACGTCAGGCTGGCGCTGCGTCCTGCGTCTGGCTGCGTCCCTCTTCCTCGCTGGGGGCATAGCTTTAGTGCAGCCCTAGTGCAGCCACGGACGGGTCTCTGTGGCGCCCGGGTCGGACCAGAACCCCAGGAGGGCCGGAGGGGACCTCACATGGGCCCAGGGAAGGGTCCAGCACATTGACAGCGTGGAGATAATAAGGGACCGTCCATATCTGTTAATTCTGATGCGGATCTGACTGGAAAGCACTGGCGTTGAGTCATTTAAGAGAAGAAACCTGGAAAGAAGCGGGAACCGGAAGGAAGCGGGAACCCGGAAGGAAGTTCTGCAGCCCGTCACGGCGGGATCCGATTGGTTGAAGGCACACTTCCTTGTGCGCTTCGGTGTTCCTTCCGGCCAGCCCACACTCCCAGGCACCGCACTTTTTGGAAGTGGGTCAGCGAGGACCGGGTGTCCCTATGCCAGCCCGGCCGCGCCCCCGCCTGTGGCTCCGCTGGGCAGTTCGCAGCTACTGCGCCTGTGCCGCCCCTGGGCTGGGCTGAGCCGATGGGCGGCCCCGGAGCTGTGAGGGGACTGTGGCTCCTGAGAGACGCGGAAACACTGAGGAAAGGCGGTCAGGGCCCAGTTTCTGTTAGTGGGCCGGTGGTCAGCAGCGGACATTTTGTCCCTGTGGGACATGCGGACATTTGGCGGCGTCCCTGCGAACGCCCGGTGAGGCATGAACCGGCCGCAGAGAGGCCGTTGGCGCCTGTCCCACGGGCGGCGCACATGGACGGTACCCTGACGTGTGTGGCCGCGCATGCTGGGAACTCGCGATGCTGAGAGGCTCAAGTACGAGGCAACGTGACGACCACACAGGATGCCCGGAAGCCTGGGGCCGTGGGGGTCCAGCCGGATGCAGTGTGGGTGGGCCGGAAGCCCAGATCCTGCACGTGGCCACGGGTCAGAGACGTGTGCGGGAGGCAACTTGGGCGCAATGCCCCTGCGAGAACAAACGCAGCCCCGTGGAAGAAGAGACCCGGGGCGGAGAGCAGGAAGGCAGTGACGCGTGGGCCTGCACCGACACGCGGGGCCCGGGAGTAACCCCCACCCAGCTTGGGGCGCGGTGGGGAGACGCCCGGACGCAGTGTCTTCTCTCTGCCGCCCGGTGCATCTGCAGGGAGCTCAGCCGCCCCCGCGCTCGGTTCTGTCCCCCGGGCCCATGCAGAGGGGTCCCTGACCACGTAGTGCATGTTTCCTTAAGGCTGGGCGGCCGCTGCGCCTCTCTCCCGCCTGGTGGCCAGCTCTCCTGTCCGCCCGCTGCTGTAGAGCGGCGGCCGAGGCCTGGGAGAAAGCGCTCTGCGTCCCATAGAATGCGCATCTTTTCCTCTTTCCCCAAGTCCCCCCACCCCGACCCCGGCCCAGGGAAAACATCTGGTCGTGTGGGCAAAATACTCTCTTAGCCGTGATTCGTCGTGCACCTTTCTCCACACTGGAATCCTATTGGTCGTGCCGCCACAAACAGCCCTTCCGGGGCGGGGCCGGGATCAGGGTCTTTGTGTGGAGGGAGCTTTCGGTTACCGCGCTGCATCGCTGACGGCTGGGTTCAGCGGCTGTCGCGGAACAAAGATTACGGAGGGTGTTCCGCTTCGTTCGGGTTTGCGCTCCGGTCCCTCACTTCTAAGATCTATCGCACAGTCCGAGGAATCGGGGCAGCTTGTTACAAAGACAGACCTGTCCCTCTGTTTCCACAGAGGGAAGTTCACACTCCACAGCGTTTAAAAACCCCACCTCGCAGAATCATGTTTACATGTCATCTGTTCAAAATACTGACGTACCCCCCATAGTCTCTGCTGCTTGAGGTTCTAGTTTCTTTTACACTTTGCAGCCCCTTCCCCACCCTCCATCATTTAATTGATCAAAATTAAAGAGGCAAACTCTTGGTATTTTTTTTCTTTCTGTTAGGTAGATCTCAATAAGACAGAGGAGGTGATATCGAAATTGGAAAGCCTTCACCAGCAGCCCCAAATCTGGGATTTTCTACTTTCACTGCCCAGACTGTTCGCAAACACTGTCCACGCTGACGACGGTCTCCGCGGAGGAGCGCACCTTCTCCAGGCAGTCCTGAAGTAAGAGAGGAAGAGATAACTAATTACAGGTGTGGGGGCTTTCCTAGTTTCTGGAATCTCAGAACGTCTGATGGGTCCGGCTCACTCCACAGGGGCGCGAGTGTTCCTAGGTCTGTGGACCCCATGCACTGGTCCACCCTCAGGTTCTGCTGTGGACTGACCTGTCAATGGGTTGGGAAGGAGTGGCCCTGGCCCCCGAGGGTGAGGGGGCACTAGCGCACGTCCGAGAGATGCACCGCTTTATCTTAAGTCTGGACACAAAGGGCCCAGGGCTGTCAAGGTGGAGGTGCAGGTCCTGAGTCTTCCCCGTGTGGGGACTTCTGTTACCAAGCGTGGGCTTGTCCGAGCCTGGAGTTACTGCTGTGAGGACTCTTACTTTAAAGGTGTGTATTTTAAAAACAAACACACAGAGGAAAAGCACGCTGTCTGCAATAATGAGTTTCTGGCAGTGGGAGGCACAGCGTTTTTCAAAGAGCACAGGAATCGCCTTCTAGAACAGGGATCCCAACGCGGCCCTAAACCACGTGGGCGGCTTCTGATGCACCTGCTATTCGGACAACCTCTGCAGCCAAGACGTTCTGAGATGGACTAGGAATCAAATCCTAAGGTTCTTCTGGCAGAAATAAGCAAATTCATCTTCAACAATCATACATATAAACTCAGGGAATAAAATAAAGTGCATTGTTTTTGGTGCAGCAATCAATTTGAAGCTAAATATGGGAGTCCTAAAACACTTTCAAATGCTCACACTAATTCGTGTGGGAAAACATATTGTCTAGAAAATATTTTATTTGTCTTTTACTATAAATAAGTCTTGAGTATTATCTGGAAAGCTTGGTAAATTGAATTTGTCTTTAACTTATTTTTTCTGGTACTAATACAGGTCTATTAATATTGTAGGGTCTTAAATTCCACCAAGGAGCTTCTAATGATGGAAAAGAAGTTGCATACACTTGAAGATGAACAAATTAACTTTCTCTTGTCATTTGTGGAGTTTTTGGAGAAACTGTTATTGCTCAACCCTTTCAACTCACCCAGTGGTCCCACTGAGACTGTTGTAAATACAAGTCATTTGTGGGTAAATCATTTAAAGGATTTAGAAAGAGAGCCGTCTGGTATTGACAGTCAGAAACGTTGGGAATTTGGCAAAGAGATGATTGAAAAAATACAAACTCTTGAAAAGAATGAATCAAGCTATATTTTGAGATTTACAGAAACAATACTTTTTGAAATTAATCCCAAGCTACTGGAATTGTGGATGTACGGCATCCCAAAAGGAGACAGAGCTAATTTGGAAACCTGGTCTGCACTTCTAAATTTTTCTGTTGCAGGAAATGAGAGGATTCTTAGTAAAAGGTTTAACTCTTCCCAGTTGTTTCGTTTGGATTGGCCTAAATCAGCAGCTGTGAAAATGGATTTTGTTCATCTAAGTGAAACTGTACTAAACAGTCTCTATGAGTTTGGATTTCTGGGGCTGGAACAAGTCTCAGAAGCTCTAGGCACAGTGTATGCTGTCGGGAACATGTCCGACCTCTTCTCGGACCTTTCTGAACCCCAAAAACAAGAAGTGGATAAACTTTTGACTCATTTATATCTAAATGTCTTTAAGGACGGAGATACAGCTTTTCTTCTGAAGATCTATTCTTCATTTTACCAATATATTTATAAATTCTCAGGCATTCAGGATAGAGAGTCTTTACTATCTTCCCTTACACAAACCTCAAAAAACATTTTGGATATCATAAAACAATTTAATTTTCAAAACATCAGTAGAGCATTTGCATTTTTAAATGAGACAACAGAATTTCTTGGAGGGATTTCTGAATTATCTTACTGTCAACAACTGCTTTCTGTTTTCAACTTTCTGGAGCTTCAAGCCCACTCCCTGGTGTCTATGGAGGGCCCAGCATGGGAAGCAACCCATGCAACCTTGACGGGCCTCAAGCAGCTGTTCATGGAGGACGAAGATTTTCGTGTTTCTTTATTTCAGTATGTGAACCAGCTCTTCGAGGGTTCGGCAGGAGCCCTGCTGGGTAGTGAATGCTTTGCTTGGGATAACAAAAGCACTCCTCCTGTGAATCATTCAGCATATGGGGGGTCTCCCTTGGCTCTCCCGTGGGCACAGGTTCTTTCAAACCTCTCCACACAGGATGGCGTGTTCAGTGAGTTGAAGGCTCTGCACTGCTTCCTCTCATGGCTGCAGATGAGGGCTGAGATCTGGGCAAGCACGGCTCAGGTGTTGCAGTGGGATGTGAACATCTTTGCTCCCCTCCATGTTGGCCTCTCTCAGCTTTTGGATGAACTGGAAAGTGACATGAATATTTCTGAAAGCTGCCAGGGGCTATTTCCCACCTGTCGCTCTGTGAGACTCATGTTACATCTACTTAAAAATCTACCTCGAGGGGGTGGCTTCCATGACTGGGATGGGTTTCTGACTCTCAGGCGTCCCTGGGCAGCACTCCGTGGTGCATTAGTCAGAGTCAAGTCGCTTCCCCGGGACCAAGTCGAGCGATCCCTCTTCACTGTTGAAACCACTCTGCGTCAGCTGGAGGCGTTTCTGCTGAACACAAGTTCTAGCAGGAAGTTTTTCTGTTCCCTGCTTGGTGTCTTCATGCAGTTAAGCAACACCTCAGAACCTAGAGATAGACATGTACATTTGATAAATCACTTTCTTTCAAATAACTTCACGGATTATGAAGTACAGTTTGAAAGTATCATCACTGACCTTAGAGAAACAATATTATTTCTTAGAAATGTGTCACATGACCAAGATTTTTTGTCCTGTGCTGATACTTTTCAGAATATTACTGAATTTATTTTGGAAGATGGCTTGTTATATGTAAATACTTCACAAAGGGCATTACGTATCCTGGCCCTGTTAAATTCCTCATTTCACTCTGAGGACGCCATTAGCAAACTGAAAGGATGCATCGAATGGGTGGACCTCATAAACCGTCTCTATGGCACAGCTAACCCCAGTTTTTCACAAGACCATCTTCAGGGTGTTTTGAGAAGTTTCAGAGACACAGAAAACCAAATTAATGCTACATTGATGCTTGTTACTTGGCTGTTGAATACAGCGGAATCGGGCTGTTCATTGAATACGTCAAATATAACTTGTGTGAATATTTACTTAAAAAACGTGACTGACTTTCTACATGTTATTCTTACTGCGGTCTTTGAAAAAGAAAAAGTACCCAAATTTGAGATGTTGTTAACGCTTTTAAATGATTCCACAAACCAAGTGAGGATGGTTATCAGCAACTTGACCAGAGACTTTGCGTTTGCCTCTCTGCCCACCTGGAAACGTCTCATGGAGGTGATTCTACGACCTGTGGAAATGTCAGAGGAGATTCCCAGCCAATTTCAAAATGTTTGGCGGCATTTGGTAGCCCTGGGGAAAGAAATTCAAGAACTTGTGAAAGACGTGTTCCCTAACATTCTGGAAAATAACTTCTCTTCTAAAGCTGAAATGTTTTTAAGTGTATTTACAACAAGTCCAAAGGAAAAGGACATAAATCGTCTAGGCCGTTCACTTTTTCATTTAGCTAGTTACCTTGCCTTGAACTTATCGCATGATCTCCAAAATTCACCCAAAATAATTCCACATGAAATAATGAAAGCTGTGGGTCTTGGTATTCAGCTGGTTAGGGATATGTTCAATTCCCTGGTGCCCTCCATCCCTCACAATATTCTGGAAGATCCAGGTAGTCATAAAGTTTTAAAGAAGGTAACTTCTCTTCTGCTTGCCCTGAAGAAAACAGACATAGACCTTCTGGTAGACCAACTTGAGCAAGTTGGTGAAAGCCTAATGGATTTTTTTAAGAATATCAGTAGAACAGGTGCTGATAAAGTGGGGGTCAACTTGCTTGTTGGCTTGATGGAAAAATTGGTAGACAGCTCCCATGCGTGGAACGTCAACCACCTGCTGAGGCTGTCCCGCCTGTTTCCTCGAGAGGATGTGAATGTCGTGGTGAGCCTGTACTATGCCCTTCCTCACGCCGCCAGGCTCCTGCAGAGAGCCATGGGCCACAACATCACGGAGGTCCTCCAGGATGTCTACAACTTCACGGTCCTTCATGGCACAAGCATTTTTAATGTCACCAAGGAAGACTTCGCTGATGTGGTAAGAACTCTTCTGGACACCGTTACATTAGCATCGGATAAACCAAGCATCCTTGCGGAGGTTTTAACTTGCCTTCCTGTGGTTTGGTGCTGGAATCACACAACTTCTGGATTTCAACAGAATCCAAAGTTAGAAGCCTGTCATGGCCACTTCTATAGCAAAGTGGCCGGTATTCTTGACCGCCTCCACCTGTCTCCCCCAGGTGAAGTTTCACAGTGTTCAAATGAAAGCGCACAGATGGAGGTGACTGGGAGAATAGTCTGCGTAATCCATGGACTGGTGGACTGGGCCGCCGTGCTCCTGGAGCTGTCTGAAGTCTTCCATATTCAAACCTCCATGTTAACCCATGTGAGAACTGTGCAGGGATTTTGGCAGAAGGTGTTACCATTTGTCCCATCTCCTGGAAATCAGAGCAACGGCGGCATCTCCGGACTTTGTCCCAGTGGTACCATAAAGCAGGCTTCGTTACAAATCATAGAAACACTTAAAAAAGCCAATTTTACAAATGTTACATCAGATGAAAACATTCTTGATAAACTAGCTACTTTAAACAAGGTCCTTAACAATGAAGGCACAGAGGCATCTCTTAGAAATATTTCCTTATATTTGGAAAGGATGATAAAATCGCTTTCTGGCGATCAGAGCGTAGGAAATAATACTCACTCTCTAGTCTCTCTATTTGTGACGTTTCTAAATGCAAACCTTAAAGGCAAGAGTTTTGAAGCACTATCAAGTTTTCTTAAAAAACGCGAAGCAGCTTACAACTTCGAAGATCTGTGGCTTCAGTCTGACCAAACCATGAAAGGTCTAAACCATGAGTTAAATGGCAGATCCCTGTTCTCTGAAATTAACAAAGAAATTCAAACAATTAATTCAGTGACTCTTCTAAATGTTACTTTGCAACTTGCCCATTTTTTGGAAAACCTGAATTCGTCACAGACATTAGAAATTGCTGAGGATTTTCCATCGGTCACGAAAAACTGGCTTCATAAATATGCAAATGAAGAATACTCCAGAAGGATACAAGCATTATTTCTTCTTATGGCCAATGAGAGTTCACCTGAGGACATGGCTTTGTTGACTGCGGGTTTTACTACCTTTTTGGGTTATCTCAAGAATGTTTCTAGAGAAGGTAATTTTGATGTTGGCCTTCTCACTCAGCTGGTAGACCAGGAGCAGCCGGCTAATGTCTCAGTTGTTCGATTGCTTTTAGAAAGCTTCCTGATGAACGCAGTCGGTAGCTTAGCTGTGAGTTCTCCAGAAGCGGCCTGGAGTTTAAGTGGCAGTGACCTTCACATCATGGAGCTCTTGAACCTCACTTTGACCCCAGCAAAGTCAGGAAAGGGTGAGAGGATAATTCTCCCTCCAGGAAGCATAGTGGAGTTCACGGAAAAGCTTCTGGAAACGTTCTTCCCCCTTTTGGAAAAGGAAAACCCCGAGAACGAAGTGTCTGTCCTGCTGAGAGGCTTCCGCAGGGCCGCTGCCGCAGAGGTGAGGTGAGTGTCCCGCGTGGCGCGTGGCTGCTGCCCAGCCCGGCCCCGCGGCTCCCTGGGGCGCGGTTCCCAGCGGCGGCAGGGGGCCTGGTGCCTCGGAGCGCTCTCAGAGTGGCTCTTGTCTCAGTGACCCTTTTATTAGAAGATCGAGGTGAGATTATGTTGATAACGTTGAACTGGGAAACGTACGGAAACCTAGCCCCTGGCAAAGGTAATCACTTATTACACTTTTGAATATTTTTGGGTTATGAAAATAATTATGAAATTCTATTTTATATAAAATGAAAATTAGCTTTTAAATATTTATGTGTATAGAATGTCACAGTCATAATTCAAATGAATGTATTGACTGTCTAATCATAACTAAGGGCTTTAACTATTTTCAATTTATCTACTGTGATGTTTATTCATATTTGGAATTGATAAAATTCCAAAAACTTAAAGCTCAGAGTCACATTCTGTTTTTCCCGGTATCCTTCCTGTTCGTCCCTTTGAAGCTCGCTGGAGAGAAGGCAGGAGGGAGTTAGTTCCAGGTGGTTGCCCGGTGCCCGCTTCAGTCAGGGCCCAGCCACAGGAGCAGAACCGGACAAGGGGTTGGCCCCCACCGTCTGGGGGGTGGCTAAGCCAGTCCCCAGTCAGCAGGACAGCTGACAGAGAGGGGCGCTGACAGGCAGTTCACTGTCCCACTCAGAACGACATGTCCTGAGCGAGAAGGGACAGCGCCCTGGGCGGCTGGGCGGAGGCTGTGGGCCCACGGTGGCTCTGGCACAACTGAAGTTGAAACCCCACAACTCACCAAAATGTCTATCACCTGGTGGTGATTAATGGGCTGCCCTGTGCACGACCATGTTGTTTTCCCGCCAGAGGGAGAATTGTGTGCAGGTGTTTGTCTGTCCGTGGCTCTACACCACAGTTCAGAAGTAACTGGTCTCCGCCCACGTCGTTTCGGGCTCAGCCACGTGCCTCCCTGCTCAGCGCAGTCCCGAGCAGTGCGCGGCCCTGCATCTGGCTTCCCCGGGGTCCTGCGCCATCCCTCTGAGCAGGTGTCAGGTGACCTCAGAGTCCCCAGCCTGTCCAGAACTCTTGGAAATGTTCAGAAACCGTCCCTGTCAGCTCCAGGATGGCAGCGCCTGCGTGTCACAGTCACACTCACTTCTGTGCTGACGCGTGTGCAGGGCACCCTTGAGCTGAGAGGGCGCTGTGATGCAAGGCAGCCCCCCCCGCCGGAGGTGTGCACCCTAGCGCGTCCGCGTTTCTCTGTGCAGTGGGTGGTCGCGCCCGCGGGGCTCACCGGTGACCTCGCCCTTCTCTCCCCCCAGTGCCGCCAGGCTGTGCGAGGACTCCCAGCCGCGCACGCAGCCCCCGGCAGCCGCGGCCACTCTGCGGAGGGTGAAGATGCTGGTCCTGCGTGCGCTTCTCAAGCTTGCAGGTGGGCTGCTTGTGCAGGGAGGGCCGCGCTCTGCCCAGTGGTCGCCGGAGCTCGCTGTGGAGAGACAGTGGGCGTCCCAGAGTGTCTCTGAGCGTCACTGCGCCCCCTCTCCCGGCGGAGCTGGGCTTTCGGTCAGAGACACTGGGGGCTCTGCGTGCACATGGTTGGGCATCGTCCCTTCCCAGCTTCTGGAGCACTGTTCATGAGTGAAAACGCAGTGAGGGGTGGGCTGGGCTTCGTTCCAACCTGCTCACCCCCCTCCTCCCCGTACAAAAGCCTCCTCACACCCTAGGACTGATTCCTCTTTCAGGCGAAGAAACAGGGGACCTGAGTGAGGGGTGGCGGGAGGCAGCAGACGCCATGGATGTAAACGAAGCCCTTGCCATGTAGGTTTTGTTTTTGAAGAAAATGTTTCTGATCAGAGGTGCTGGCGCACTGGCAGCCCGTGAAGGCGGAGCACCAGCATCTAGCTGCACCCAGACGGGCCGGACGCCCCCACGTGGAGGCGTCTGGCGGCAGCGGGGCCCTTGCACCCCTATCTGCTCACCGACACTCAGCCCAGCGGTGCTTGGAGGCACGGTCATTTCGACACTTCAGTCAGCTAATGTGACGGCGTTCAAGGGAATGAAACGCTCATTAGCAGCTGCATTTATCTTTATTTTGCCATTCTGTGCTGAGGCTGCTAAGTTAATAGAGCCTACTTGAAATTACATTAGTAACGGGAAATTAATTCTAAATTTTTACATTTCATTTTAAGAAAACTCAAGTATGTCATCCTCAAGCCTGACTGAGAAATAGCCTGTCACTCCACTCTCTTTATCAAACTGTCCCTTCCTTCTGTGGACTCGGAGGGTGGCAGCAGGCCTGGGAAAGGTTCAGGTGCCACCCCAGGGGGCTTCGGGGTGGATGGGGCCGTGGTGACTGTGGGAGAGCCGGGGTGCAGCTCAGGGCCCACAGACCCAGGAGGGGCCTCAGTGGCTCAGTGTGTTGACCTTCTCATTCCCCAGACAGGCAAACTGCGGCCTAAGTGGACCGAGGTGCCTGGGCCTTGCTGAACTCCAGGGGCCTGCAGTCCGAGGGGCCAGCAGGAGCAGAGGGGCGGGCCCAGAGTGTGGTGGGGCTGGGCCGCCCGAGCAGGGGGTCTGATGTGTCCCAAAGCCAAGTGGAGGGACAGTGGCAGGTGGGCCAAGCCAGGGCATGCCAGGTCTGAGGAGGTGAGGCACTCGGAGAGGCAGAAACACTGAGGGTGGGGGCGGCGGCTTTGACAGTGGCTGTAGGACAATGTCAGGTGCAGGCCCGGTCTCCCGACGGTCCTCACTTCCCTCACAACCACGGTGGCCGTGACCTGTCCGTGCAGTCCCCGTAGGTGTGGGGCTCCTGACCATGCCGCCGCGCCTTCCCGGGCAGAGGCCCGCCGTCCCAGGGATGCGCGCGGTGTCACTAGCCCCGTGGCGTTTTCCTGAGAGATGAACTGAGTGATCCACTTTACGTTTCTGCACGAGGAGCTCAGCTTTGCAAGTCAGAGAGGCGGCGAGGTGAACGAGGAGACTGTGGGTGTGTTTCGGGCACTCTGCACTGTGCAGAGCTGCGTTGTTTTGTGAAGTGCCTTTGAGAAGCGTAGTGATGCTGTAGGAATTTTCTCTCTGATTGAAGAAAGTGAAAGGTTTTGTTACTCAGAAAACACAGTTAATTTTCCGTAACGAACAGTGGGAGAATATCTACCAAGCACAGCAGGTGCCGGGCTCTCGCAGTGATGCGGGACAGGAAGCGCGCAGGGCCCTGCTCGACTGGCCCAGGTGCGTGTGTCATGGGGTCCATGCAGCTGGGGACGCAGGCGCCTGAGGCCCGACCCTGAAAGGCAGGGTGGAGGGGAGGCGCCGCAGGGCAGGAGGCGCAGGGGCTGTGGGGCGACAGGAGGACACGGGTGGAGCCGGGGAGCAGGCGGCTGCAGGGGGCTGTGGGTGGCCCCTAACAGCCGTCTGTCTGCCTTTAGGAAGAGCCGGGCTCAGGGGAAGGTGGCGGAGGGGGGAGCTGGGGAGGAGGCCCAGCGGGGGCCGGGGAGAGGGATTGGGGCTGTCAGGGGGTGCTGTCCCTGGGACCCGAGAGGCAGGTTGGGTGGGAGCCCGCCCCTCACCCTGTGCTTCAGCCCCCGCCTCTGCTGAGGGCCAGGGCAGAAACAGGACTGCCTGGGGCAGCCCAGGGGGGGCGGCACCTGGGGTGCAGAAGGGGGGCCGTTTGGGGACATGCTGGAGGGAAGTGAATTCCTGTACACTCAGGGAGGCTCAGGAAAGACAAGGTGGTGGATTGCATTTGGGACACAAAGGCGCGGCTTTCCCCGCGCGCTCCGAGTGCTCATCTGGGTGATTTAAGGGATCTTTGTGAATCTGTGTCGCTTTGGATCTCTACAAACGACACTGTGAGCGCAGCTGGTTGAGGAGAAAGTTGTTGCTGACCCCTCGTCTGCGTGCTTCCTCCGGCAGAGCACCCGTCCGCGGCCCAGGACCTGCTGTGTGCTGCCCTGACGCGCAGGCCAGGCTGGCTGCGGCGGCTGGTCGCGGCTGCTCTGCAGGCGGCCACTGTGCTGCGTGACCTCTACCAGGTAGGCCGTCTCTCACTTGCTGACGGTGCTGCTCTGGGGGATGCCCTCCCCTCTCGGGCTCTCCCCAAGGTGTGCCAGGGGACCGCCCAGACTCCCGGAGTGGGCTGCTCAGTTTTCAGGAAGTTTGCAAGCTGACTCTTACACAGCGACATCATCAAAATCAAACCCTATAAATGCGTGACTGGGTGGTATTAAAAAGGCGACTGATACTCCAGAATCATAGCCCCTTGTCACGTCAGCCTGTTTCACGCTGGGCTCCGCCCCTGTGCTGGCTCACCCTGCTGGGTGCCCTTCCCAGGCCTGTGCTCAGGGACTCACAGTGCAGCTGGAACGAGGCCACCGCGGCAGCATTTACACCACGGAAATTGGCAGTTTGTACAAAGAAGATACTTGTCCCCAGAGAGCCTGTTGTTAACCACGTACCAGCCCATCTGGGGCTCTGACTTCCTGAACCCAGGGCAGGTGCCCAGAGCACATAGGCTAGCGGGAGCCGCGTGGCGCTGGCCTTTGCGTTAATTTGGACAAGTGCCCAATAGCGCCCAGGCTGGGCCTCCATGTAAAGCCGGATCTGGGATGAGACCTTTATCTGGGGTGGGCCACCTCCCAGATTAACGACCACTGGGCCCACAGCAGCCTGACCTGCTGGGGCCGCACAGACTATGGTGGCATCTGTACAGAACTGGGTGAAGACCAGCCTTTCTCCTAGGTCCAGTTCTGAAGACTGTGCATTGCTTTTGTGTTAAGGTGACTCCACTTAATTGTCTGTCCCGTGAAAGGTGGGTTTGTGTGGGAAGTTGAGAGACCAGAGGCAGTCCTGCCACACTCCCTCGGCGTGGGGAGGGTGCACATGGCCGCGTATCTGTGAAGCTGTGACTCGGGGTAAGGGCCGAGTCCTCGGCTGGGCGTGGCTGTGAGGTCTGTGTGGACAGGAGGACCCGGGCCTGCGGAGAGAATCGCCTTTGGCACCCAGCACTTTGTCCTCAGCCCGCTTGGGTACTGGGGCCATCAAATCCACGTTTCCAGGTTGTATGGGTCTCTGTCAGGTAGTAAATGTGGATGGAAGAACAGAAACAAACAAAGCACAAAACCCTGATGGACAGCTTTGGGTGCCGGGTGAAGTTCGCAATAATGAAACAGGCGAGAACCTCCGGCTCCCAGACAACTGCCTCGAAGACTGTGTCCATCGCTCGGATTGTTACGTGATCGTCAGCGCCCAGGCTGCTGACAGCCAGGGGCGTCGGGATGCAAAGCAGAAGAATCTGTGGTTGGTGTCAGAAACAGAAGGGCTTATCTCAGGACGCAGAGCTCCGGGGATGGGCCTGTGGTCCCAGGCCTCCCGGAGTGGAGCGCCAGGCTCTGAGTGCACATCCTTTCCAGGCGGAGGGGCGGGAGGGGCCCGGACGGTCGGGCAGGCCGCAGGCAGTTTCACAGTCTCTATGTTGGTGCTCGAGCACCTGGCTTTCCCACTACCAGCACGGACGCCCCCCTGAGAGGGAGTCTCGGTTGATTGGACCGCTGTGAGGCAGACTCCCTGCGGACTCCTCACTCTCTGGTTGAGTCAGCAGAGAGTCACTTTCTGAGCTACGTGAGGGTTGGAAATCGCTTTCATAAGTGACAGGTGCCTGGCCAGTCCCCACACTTCCGGGAGCAGCTGAATGGAGCTCGTGGCTGGACCTCCAGGCTGGATGGGGGCCTCTTGCCACCCCTGCAGCCTGGACTGCAGGCCCAGGGGAGCAGCGCTGTACCTGCAGGGCGGATGGTGCCCCCACCTGACTGGTCCGGATCCGATCACCCCAGAGAAGAGGCTGATGTGTAGCCTCCCCATGGCTGCTCCCACCTGGCCCCCCACTGTCTCGTGCTGGAGCACCCCCTTTCCTTCTCCCCAGTACAGATGTCAGAATCACGTTGTGGAATTTAAGGATGAAATCCAGAGCAGGAAGAGCAGATATGCGGAGACTTAATTTGATTTGCATGTAGTTACAACTGGTGAACTGGCGGCTCCTCCCTGTGAGGAGGGCCCCGCGCAGAGCCTGGGCATCCTGTGAGCGGCCTGCATTCCCAGAGCCGAGGGCCCACCGGCTCTCTGGTTCTGGGAGCACGCGCTGAGAGCCCTCGGTGCGGGTGCGCTGCCCTGGGAAGCAGACGTGAGCTTCCTTCTGACCACAGCACCGTGGCGTCTTCCAGGAGCTGGAGGAGGCGTGGTCCTCGCCCCATGCGCTCAGCTGCGAAGGGCTCAGCAGGAACCTGGCCCGCGCCCTGGAGCATGTAGGGAGCAGCTTGCGGCACGCCAGCGCCCAGGGCTGTGTGTGCGCGTCCGCGCCGGACTGGGCCCCGCGGCGCCTGCTCATGTAAGTCCACTGGGCCCGCTGCTCCGGGGTCTCCCTGGGGAACAGGTTGGCTCGAGTTCTTCAGTGATGCACTTCAGATGGAAGTGTGTGCCGCCCCTTTAACATGCGTGTTCATGTGTTTTCTGAGCCACACCAGCGTTTGGCAGGACCTCGCGTTTTCAGTTGTAGGGAGTGTGAGCAGCGTGAGCTTTAAGGCTCTGCTGGCGATCGGGGTCTCAGATCAGGGCGTCGGGCCCGAGGTGACGCTGCCGTGTCGAGGGCGTCGAGGGCGTCGGGGCTCGTCCAGGACCTTTCAGTCACTTCCTCGTGCGGGCTTGGCTCTGTTCCGTGCTCTCCAAGTACGAGCCCGGGGGGACATCGGGCACTCAGCACTGTGCCAGCGGCCTGGGCGTCAGAGCTCTGACTTCTCAGGGTCCTGCGTCCTCAGACGTCTGCGGTCTGCCCCGTCTACTCCGTCCACACTTGCGGGCAGCTGTTCATGACGCTCCCTCCTTCCCCGGATTCCTCCGCCCGGCCAGCCCTGGGAACAGAGCTGGGAGTTGTGGTGTCTGGGAGTGCGCACACACAGCGTCAGCGACTTGGTGCCTGGCTGCCCACGGGGCCCGTGAGATGCCGTCTGGTGGCCTCGCGCACCCCTGGGGCTTGGCAGTGGCACTCGTCGGGCACGATGTCTGTCGTTTCGTCCTGTGTAAACGAGCTTTGTTTTTCTGTCATTTTAGGTTGGTCCAAAGACTCGAAGAGACACTGTTTTCTGGGACTTCGATTATGGCGTTTCTTAACAATTTCAGGGTAACCGCAGGTAAGTGTGTGTTTCCTCTGCATCGCGTGATTAAAAATGAAATTTAGTTTCTCACACAAAAATATGACCGAAAGAAAACCTCTAAAGCGAAAGCTGTGCCGTTTAGATCAATGACAGTTCAGAGCGTGGCTGGTCTGATGCACTGGGGTGAGCAGGCAAGCCCTGAGACCGGGGGCCACAGGCAGGGGAGAGGGGGGCCTCCTGTGGTCTGGTGGCACCCTGGCCCTGTCCCCGGACCAGCCACCGGGCCCCTCCAGGCCTGGTAGCGTCAATGGGCCGAGTCCAAAGGCTGCCGCAAATCCTTCCAGGGTCCTCTGGGGGCGAGAAGTGACGCAGCAGATGCACGGGGAGGAGGGTTCGGTGGCCGTGGTCACTGCTCCCTAGGCAGACCCCTTCTGGTAAACACACAGGCCCTGAGAGTGATGGGGGAGCAGAGATGCCCCTCCCTGGGGCGTGGCTGGCCCCCAGGGTGAGGGATGGAGCTCCTGCCCTGGGCCAGTTCCTGAGACTCCACCTCGAGTCTGTCACGGCTCCTGCGGGAAATGGTCCTTATAGGGTTCCCCCCGAAGTCCGCTTCCGCAGCAGCAGCCCGAGCATGGGCTGGTTCATTGTTTCTTTTGTTGCCTTTCAGGCGTGAGAGTGAGAGATTTGATGCGGAACATCACCGAGGTCACAGAGGCACTTCGATCCATCCACATTTCGGATGAAACAATCAGCAGTGTTTTGGAAGCAAACATTCCCCACTCACAGGTTCGTGTGGTCGCTTCGGCCCTCGGCCATCTGGGCTGCCGGCCCGTCCATCCCCTCTCCCCTTTAGGGCGGGGGCCGGGCTGCTGGGAGCAGGGCCCCTGGGAGGCAGAAAGGAAAGGAAACCGCAGGGTCAGGACCAAAGGCTGCCCTTGCCCTCGCGTGGGGCAGGAAGGACCGAGTTGGGCATGGCCTTTGTTCCCGGCTCCCAGGCTCTCAGGCTCTGCCCACGGCCCCCAGGGCTGCCTGGGCAGAGGGCGGCGCCGTTCTCAGAAACACACAAAACCAGAACGTCTGAAAACAGCTGAACAAGGACCGTGCCTTCCCTTGGGCAGAGAGTGCCTGCGCCCTGACCGAAGTGCGGGGCTCCCAGTGACAGTGGCGAGCAGTGACGGCCGGGCGCCTCCAGGGCGCTGGGACGCGGGGTTCGGGCGACCGAGATGGGGTGTGGGACCAGGAGTGTCCGTGGAGGGTGACAGGTGGCTCAGTGGGCACCACAGACGCCTGTGCGTGGGGGGATGACCGTTGGGAAGGAGAGTGAGGAGGACACCCAGGGCTCTGTGGGGAGGGGCAGCTTCGGTTTGGAGCCTGCAGGCCACGGGGCTGTGAGCCAGCTCACTTCCCAGCCTCTCACACTCAGCCTTGTGATCTCGGGGTCGGTGCGGCTGCCTGACTGGGCGCTGGCCACCGGTGTCACCTGCGTCCTGCCAGGGAGGGTGGTGCTGGCGTGGAGGCTGCTCACAGCTCTTCCTCTGCTGCCTTGGCAGCGGGCCTCGTCGGCCCTGCACGGTGGCACAGCGAGGTCGTGGGGGCACTTTGCCACTTGGGTAAACGGTGAGCTTACTGGCTTCGACTGTGAAGTGTGTCCAGAGGGCCTGGGCCGTGCGGTCACGTTCAGTGAGGAGATGGCTGCTGTGCTGCCTGGTGTCCTGCCCGGGGTGTGGGGCTGTGGTCCTGCCTGAGGCCACGACAGACAGAGGGTCCCAGACCTGGAGACACAGGGGCCTGGCAGGAGCTCTGGCCATCCCTCAGCTCCCGCGGCCTGCTGGCGCCCGCCTCCTTCCAGCCCCGTGCCTCATGCTGAGTGCCTCGTGCCTCACGGCGCCTGCGTCTAGTTGTCCCGTGGGCCCTGTCGGGCCTGCCATGACTTCCTGCATGTGGACCAAGGAGCTGAGGCTCACGGATGTTCGGGCCTCCCGGGAGGTTGCACGGATGCAGCGGCAGCTGGCCCCTCCAGATCCTTCCGTCACGCTCCCACCCTCTTCCCGCTGTGTGGCGCCGGTCCTTCGAACGGGGTCCCGAGCTTGCTCCCTCCTCGGACCTGTGTTCTGTGGTGCCGTGCAGCACCGCACAGCTTGGGGCCTGGTGGGCGCCGGGAGCAGAGAGCCCCGTCCACGAGAGACTGACTTCTGAAGCAGCGGCCCCGGCCTCACTCGGTTCGCTCTCCCAAACTCTGATGTGACAGGGTCCCTCCTCTGTTTCCAGTCCCTACGTCTCCCTATCAGCCTTACGTTGTGGTCACACTTCGGCTGGGGACAGCCAGCAGTCCCCTCACTGTCCCTCTGAGTCCAGAAGTGCTGGCTGGGCAAAGCTGAGCCCCTCCCTGGTGCTTCTCTGAACATGGTTTTGGCCCCTGCCCAACACGCAGATGCTCTCCCTGGGTCACCTGCATTTCTAGGGGGAGACTGAACCCAGTAGGTCCATCTGTGGTGTGCACAGGTGTGCACGGGTGTGCACGCATGCCGGCTTGCCTGCTGTCCTCCCTGCATCCCCGCTCCACGCCCCCCCCCCCCGTGTGTGTGACAACTGGCGGAGTCAGCCCAGCAAAGCCCAAGTCGAAAGATGCCTGTTCACTTTAGAGAGGACTCACACGTGGTGTTTCCAGCCCAACAGGCCAGGTGTCACCTTCGTTTTCTCCTTCCCCGCCTGCGGCCACCTGCCTCCACCTGCCTTGGGTGCCTTTTAAACAGGAAGAGTGGGCTTAGAGGTGGAGAGGTGACGAGGAGAGGGGGAAACGCAGGGCGGTGGCCGCAGGTGTGCTGCGGGCGACCTCCTGTGCGCGGCGTGCCTGTGCTGTCAGCCCGTGGGGGGCCCTCCCCTGCCTGCTTAAAAGAGGGGCACACAATTTTTTAAGACAACCATTTTTGCAGGGCCCTAAATTCTGAGAGACGAGTCGAGTATGACCCTAGTGGGGAGGGTTGGGGACGTGCAGATGGCAGCCAAGACCAAGGCTGCTAGCAAGTGCCAACGGCCTGCTCCTGATGGAGATCTCTGCACATGCAGGCGCCCGCCCTCCTGGCTCTGATTCAGTGGAGGGCCCGGCTTGGCACACCGCCCCGTTCCTCAGGCATTGGGGCGTTTTACGGTGTGACGTGGAAGCGCCCAGTGAGCTCTCTGGGCTCCTGGTCTCCAAGGTCTTGCTTGGCAGCCACACCCGTCAGGGTGAACATGGACGGGAAGCTGTGTTGCTTAAGTCTCATTGTTGCTTGTGACTTGTCATGTCACGAGGGTCATTCACTGACAGCATTCCTGCACGGAGGCGCAGCTCGGCCCCCCGACGGGCGCGTTGACACTGATACACCAGATGCGGACACGGGCGTCCCCAGCCCCTCCTTGGGCTCCGTTCGCTTTTCCTTTTAAAAAAATGATAGTGAGCTCGGAAGTCTGGTTTCGGTTGGGAAATGGAGGAGGAGAGACACAGTTTCACATGGGTAACAGTGAGAAGTGAAGGCTGATGAACCGAAAGCCGAGGCCGAGGCTCGACGAGAAGAAAAGACACAGTCGCTTCTGCTGGGAGCTGCCCCGGGGGAGGAGGGGTGCCGGCAAGTGCTGGACGGTGGTCTTGCTCCCAGTGGTCAGAAGGGGCAGGTCCGTTTCCGAGACAGCTCCGTTCAGAACACGGGAACCAGAGCAGGGGCTGGGCAGGGGCGGCTCTGGGAGGTCCTCGGCGTTCCGGGGGACCGGGCTTCGGGGGTCCTCGGGGAGTCGGGCCGCAGCTCGCGGTGTGTCCCGTCTGACCCTCGTGCTTCGGGCAGGTCCTGTCGGGCGCCCTCGCGGCGGCTCTGTCGGGGCGATGTGACGAGGACGTTCTGCGTCTCCTGCTGGCCTTCCCAGAGGGCGAGCAGTCCACGCTGGCCACGCAGGAGCTGTGCAGCCTGCCCGGGGCCACCGCCTACTCCCTGCTGGTGTCCATGGGTCGGCACCTGGACCTGCGCGGCTTCATCTACAAGGTATGGGGGTGACGGCTGGGGGGACGCCCTGGGGGTGTCTGTCGGGGCCACGTCCGTGGTACGGGGATGAGTAAACAACAGCGAGGGCTGCGGGGTGCAGGGCGCTGGCCTCGGCCACCCTTGCTGTCTCCTATGCGGACTCCAGGGTGGGGCCTAGGAGCAGGGGGTGTCTGGGGACTTTAGGCGTCGGCCCATCGGGACATCTGACCGCATTGGTGGCAGTGCACGAGCTCAACACAGAAGGGCCCGCAGGGAAAAACACCCCCGGGTTCACTGCCAGGCCCCTTCTCTTCAAGGCCCAGCGTCCTGGGGTGCGGGTTGCCGGCCCCTCCTGCTGCCTCTGAGGCAGGGCCTGCTCCCACCCTCCTTGGCCCCACAGGCTCTGTCCCGCGAGGATGGCGCGCCCACCCTGCCAGGGCCTGCCTGGGAGGAGGCGTGCAGACAGAGGGTGTGCCCCGCGGAGCAGGCCCAGCCCTGTGTGAACCATGCAGGGAGGGCAGGGTTGGGGCTGCAGACCCCAAGGGCGGGAAGGGACGCGGGAACAGTGGCGGGGGGGAAGGGGGGGGCGGGCAGCTCGCGTCACGCCCTTCACAGAGGGCAGTGGCTGTGCGCTGTCCCCAGCCTGGTCCTCCGTTATTGGCTCGCCTCTTCTGGAAGCTTCCCCGTCTTCTGGCCTCCACTGCAGAATCCTTAAGTTTCCAGAAACTCCACCCCCTACCTCAGGCACTGGTCTTGCTCCAGGTCGCTCCCTAGAGATGGATCCCGACTGCATCGGGCTAGTTAGCAGCGCGCAGGCGTCGGGCGCTCCAGGCCTGGGGGAGCAGTTTGGAGCGTCGGGAGAAGGTGGACTTGCCGTCCCTGCCCAGTGTCCTCCGCAGTCTGCCCCCGCTTCTGTGACTGCACACACAGCACACACACGACACAAGACGGAGCACGCCCCCCAAAGTCAGTGTGCAGCTGCCTCCATTTTAAACCCTGAAGCAGGAGGATGAGCATGTGCTGTGTCCCTGCAGTTGGCAAGGCTGCCTCCCTCCCGGAGCCCCGCTCCCCGTGACGTGCAGACCCCTCAGGTCCGTGTCTGGCGCCCACAGCCCCCGCCTGCCTCACGTCTGGGACAGAGATGCGGCCGCTGAGCTGTGTCTCGGCTGTCACTCTGTAGGCACACACAGGCCACCAGGGTCGTGGTGAGGGTGTGACATGGGTGGGAGTCCGTCTCCCAGACACGGGAAACAGCGCGGCCATTCGCAACAACAGCTCCTGGTTCCCATCAGGAAGCTTCTAGACACGAGACCCTGGTGGCTGGTTAGTCCGCAGCGCTGCTCGGCGGTGCTGGAGCCGCCCTGGGCCCTCGGCAAGAGGTGTCAGCGCAGCAGCTCTGGGACCGCGCGGTGCTGCCAAGGCCTCTGCAGGGCACGGTGGTCGGCGTGCTCACCTGGCCTCCAGCACAGCGACAGCCCCTGCCCGCTGTGAATCGGGGTCGCGGGTGCCACTTCTCCAGAGCCGCTGCCGTTAGAAAGGCGAGTGGCCTATGTGACCACAGTGAGTCAGGGCATCTCTCCTGCCGAGCTGTCTCTGCTGTCCCACTGAGGGAGCCCAGGCACTGCTGGCCGAGCTCATCTATGGGAGGTGGGCCGTGGCCTCAGCTGCAGGCGGGTCAGCAAAGAGCAGCGGTCAGCTGTGGCTACTGAGCTGAAGGGGCAGAGGGGAACAGTGACGGTGGGGCCACGGCTGGTCCGAGGACAGGAAACACCAGGCGAGACGGGTGCTGGGGACGGGTGTGGGCTGGGATTCCGTCCAGCACGCACTTAGTGAGCAGCCGACACCGCCAGCCCTTCTCGTCCCTGTCGCCACGTGAACAACCACGGTGGGCAGAAAGACCCCTGCCTGCGAGGGGTTCAGTCTCGCAAGGGGTTCAGAGCAGCAGCAAACAATAAGTGACCCCCAGGGCGGGGGTGGGGGGAGGTGTCGAAGTGCACTGACATTTCTGAGGCTAAGCCCCTGTCCTGTCCTTTCTCACTGTGAGGGAACCTCCCTGGCCTCAGTGTCCTCAGCCATAGCCCACACAGTGAGCCCTGTCCCCAAGCCCGTGGGCCCATCAGGACCCCAGGAAGCAGCAGGGCCGGACCTGAGTCACACACAGGAACTGTCTCACCTTCGTCCTCTCCTGAAACGTCCCCTTGGGTGCTGCAGGGACACGGAACGACATTTGAAATGGTTTCAGTTTCAGCACCAGGTCACGCGCGCTCCGGTTGACGAATTTCCAGTGCTGAGCGGCTGGGCGTGCCCCAAAACTGAGCCACAGGGCTCTGACGGCAGGCCTCCCACAGGGCCCAGCAGAGCCGTCCCCGAGTCTGGGAGAGCTGAGGCCGAACCCCACGCGGCCCCTGCTCAGAGAGGGTACGTGAGCGCAGACACTGTGGCCTCGGTCACTTCCTGTGTGTTTTTCCTTCGAGATGCTGATCCCGGCGGAAGCCAGCAGCATGCTCCGTTCCCTGTTGGATGTCGTCTCCAGGCTCGGCCGCCTGCTCCCCAGAGCCAGCCACGTCCTGGAGCACCTCCCCGAGTTTCTGCGCTCGTCAGAGATCACAGCCTTGCTGAACGTGTCCGACTTCCAGCAGGTGCGCCTGTGATCTGGGCCTCAGGGACGCTCCCTGGTGTGCCGGGCCCTGACCCTTCTGTGTACACTTCTCCTCCGACACTGACTTCCGCCCGAGACAGCAGAACGCAGGGGCAGACCCTTTCAAGGGTCTGGAGGCAACAGCGTGACAGAGAGCGAGGTCTGGCATCTCCCTGAGCACCATTGAGGGAGGTCTGTTGGCCTGCAGGCCCCCCAGGCCAGTTCATGCGTTGTCTGGGAAACCGGAGGTCCCTGGATCGATTGTCAGCACCAACGAGATTCCAGGGGCTCATTGAACTTAATTCAGAGAGTACATTGCCTTCAAAAACCTCAAACATTTATTTACATACAAATAATTGGCTTACAAATTGCAGATCATTTCTGCAAATACGAACACAAACTTGAGTGAGGTCAGTGGCGGGACATGCATCTTTGCTTGAACCCTCTGCAGGGGATGGAACCGGCGGGGAGGGCAGTGGTGTGGGAGCATGTGGACTTGTGGTGTGGATGTGGTGGACGGTGGAGCCCTCAGGCTGCCTCGGGGGCGGGACCTCTGTGTGACCGCCAGCGAGGGGCAGTTTGGAGAGATGCCCAGGGTCCAGGCAGTTCGGCTGCAGCGGCTCACACAGAGGGTCAGTCAGTCCGATACTGTGAGTTTATGAGTTAGTGACTTTCTGCTGATGGGTTTGCTGGTGTGGGGTGACGTTTGTCTTCTGTACGGGTAGCTGGGCCGGCAGGGACAGCAGGACCCCAGCAGAGCCTGCGTCCGTCGGCCGGCTGAGCCCGTGTATTTTCTGTGGGAGGGGGCACTGCACCCCGGGAGGGCATTGCCCAGAGTCCCTGTGTCACCGAAGTGCGTCTCTCACACGTTCTCAGGAGCCACTCAGCGACCAGGCCAGGAGCTCTGCCTTCGGTTCCTTCAAGGCAGTGATGAAGATGGTTTGCAAGGAGGAAGCGTCTTTCCTTAGCAGCTCGCACTTGTTTCTGCACTTGCCCAGAGTTAACGAACTCCTGGGCGGTGACAAGGAAAAGTTCCACATTCCCAAAGACTCAAGTAAGTGGAGAGCAAGCCACGCTTGTCCAGAGTGCCTTGCACGCCGATCGTTCGCTTTGCTCTTTACGGGGCCCTCTGTGTGGAAGGGGGGCAGGGAGCTCCTGCCGGACCCTCTGCCTTTGGTCCTGTCTCTCTGTGGGGGCTTAAAGTTCCAGGCACAGTTGACACTCAACATCACGTTAGTTTCAGGTGTGCAACACAGTGGTGAGACACTCGTGTAACTTACGGGGTGATCTCTCCCTCGCCCGTGAGCCTAGCGTCCACCTGGCAGAAATCCTCAAGGGAGTATTAGCAAGTCGAGCCTGGCGATGCGGTAGAGAGAACAGCACCACGAGCAAGCGGGATGTATTCCCGGCATGCAAGGCTGGATCAGTATCTGCAGATCAACAAACGTGAGGCACCACGTGAACGAAATGAAAGACGAGAGTCGTGCGGTAGCGTCCACAGATGCAGCATGAGCTCTGACAAAACGCAGCAGCCGTGCGTGACAAGGACTCTCCGCACGGTGTCCTTCCTGGAGGGAGGCTGCGGAGCCGACGCGGTGCGGGCACACGCGTGCGGTCACGTCTTTTCTGCATCACTGTCTGAATTGGACATAATTTAAGATCTAAGTTGTTAAGATACCAGGAAGAGCAAGCTCTAGAATTCATGCTTAAAAATTCATTGTGTAGTCATGCTCTTAATTAATATTTTATGGGATTATCTCTCGCTTTTATAGCACTTTTGAATAAAAAGAACTTGTTTTTTCTTTTAAAATGGTGAATTGAGAAGACAAAGTGCACGCGGGAAGTGTTCACAGCAGGGCTCTTCCCGTCCTGGGTGTCAAGACTCAGGACTGTAAAGCTAAGGTCGGACATCCCCCCAAACGTTCCCTGCAGGGGCCAGCGAGCTGGCCGCCCGGAGGCTCTCACCGCCAGCTTCACCACATGCTGCTGGGTATGAGTCTCGGGGGATGGAGGCTCCGCCTTCCTGAGGCCTCCGGGTCGAGTCCAGTCGGCTCCCACTGCGCCGTGGCTGTGGCTGGAGCCGCCTCGAGGAATGGGGGATCTGGGAGGAAACAGGCGACTCGCAGTCACCATGGGAAGCTCGCTGGCTCTCTGTGGTGCAGCGAAGAAAATGCAGTAGCCATTGCTAAAGCTAAAACTTTATCCAGAAAGTCTCGTTCTGGGCCCAGAGCTGTATCGTGGAGACCAGGGTTTTCTAGACCAAATTCCAGGGGTGTCCCTTTTTCATGACAATGGTCGTCTTCAGGGCCCTGGCCAGTGTTGCGCGCTCTCACTGACGGCCTGGTTGGAACACGCAGGCCACGCTCTGCTTTCCCTCAGACGATGGGCGAGAACCAGGTTTGTCGGGAGACAGACCCACTGAGCGCCGTGTCGGGAACAAGCCTGCTGCGCATCCTGCCCAAGTGCAGAGCGTGTCCACTATGCCGAGGGTGGGGTGCACGGGTTCAGAGGCGAAGGTCCCCGCCCGGGCACCCTGTGTCTCCAGCAGCACTTTTTCTTTTTAATATTGCGGCAGCTCCATTTTGCTTGAAGCTTTATCAGGAAATCCTGCAGTCTCCAGACGGCGCCCTGGTGTGGTCCTTCCTGAAACCCATATTACACGGACAAATCCTGTACACCCCGAACACCCCGGAGGTCAGCAAGGTCATGCGGAAGGTAGGCTGGAGCGAGTGAGGGGCTGAGGGCCCAACGAGGAGCATGGCAGGGAGGGCTCACCAGAGGGTTTCCAGGTTGACTCCAGTCTGCTCTGGCCTGTGTCCCTGTCCCTGCCCTTCACGTCGGGCTCGCAGAGCCACCCTCTCCGAGGTCAGCACTCTGGCGGCACAGTGTCCTTCGGAGCAGCCGCCCAGGGAAGACGGTCAGACGGCAGGAGGGAAGGCTCAGGCAGTTGCAGGAAGGCCGGGGGCACAGGCGCCGGGTGCACCTCCGGAGGCGGTGTCCGGGGTTCACTGCCAGGCTGTGGGCTGCGCCCCATGGAGGGTGAGCTCTGGTGGAGAGGCCCAAACGGTTTCTTCAGGGGGAGTTTCAACATCATTGTTCAATGCTGCTTTTCCCTTTCTCACAACTATTCACGCCAGGATTTATTACTATTCATACTTGCACTTTCCTTAGAAATGATCGCATTGTCTTTTCCTGGGGTCTTGTTTCCTGTCTGATGGCAGCGAGTGAGCCTGCGGGCCCCGCAGGTGCCCTCCGAGGATGGGATGATGTGACCCAGGCCAGACCCAGAGGGGAGTGGCATTGTCCTGCTCGCAGTAGGCTCACACACTCTGGGGGAAACTTAGCTCAGGGGCTGCGTTTGCCTCGCTCACCCTGAGTGTGTCTGATAACTTCTGTGTGCACTTGGAAGTGCGCTTTTGGAGTGCGTTTGTGCAGGGTCTACAGCTCACAGTGGATGGCCGTGTGAGCCCTATGGGGGCTCCGGGGACGCGGGGCCAACGCCCGTGCTCAGTGCCCGCAGGGCAAGGAGCCCTTGGGGGCTGCGGGGAGTCCCCCATTTCCGAGGAAATGGCTCTGTCTCAGCTTCCTCTTTAAGTGGGTTTTAGAACTAGGTTGTGAGCTTTTGGTTGACGAGCATCCCTTTATCAAGAGCGTCCGTCGCCCGGGCATGGGCGCCAGGCTCCGTCCTGTGACGCGGCGGTGAGCAGGGCAGAGTCTGCCTCTGCCGAACGCGTGCCCCGTGCGTGCGGTTGGGCGTCTTCTGAGTGTGCCGAGGCATCTGGCATATTATTAGTGTCAGTGTTTTCAGCAGTGTGAGTATTTAAACTGGTGTTAACTACTGTGATTCAGATGCAGCCTCACACTTAAACCATCTTAGTAATTTAGGAAGAGGGTCCCCAGAGATTGACATGTGTGCTTGATCAGGGATATGGCGCACACACTGTTTTCCTGTTCTCCGGTTGTTTTCAGTTTGAATTTACTGAGTTCTGTGTTCGGCTTTCCTCAGAGGCTGTGCCATTGCTTTATTGACACATTTGGTGGAAGCTTTATTGATTAATTTTCACTTTGTAATTTAATAACAAACACATTTGAGTCTGAATGTTGGTTACATTCAATACCCTTTATAGCTGGTATCTTTATTATTATCATTTCCTTTATCACCGTTTCCTAGAGAATGTCCTGTAATTGGAGATTTTCATGATAAGACTTAAATGTTTTTAACTTGTTAATTTTAAAAGCGTTTACACAGATTTTTTGCTAAGAATTTCTAATCTCATGATAAACACCTAAATAGTTGATATGTTTTGGGGTTTTATTAGCAGTTGCTTTGTGCCCTGGCACGTTACTCGTTTCAGTAACCTTTTCCCGGTGCTTGCAAAGTGAGGGTGTGCCATACAGGGTCAGTTGGGACGCCTTCGCCTGTTTAAGCGGCAGTACCGGCTGTGTGTGAAAACTTTTATAAACACATAAAATACACAGGTTGGGGCAAAAGTGGGTTTACAGGCGCAAGTATGTGAAACAGAATTTATTTGTGTGTGGTTATTTGTTAATTGTATTATTTTGCATATGAAAGACTGTAAGCCCACTTTGGTCTCACCATAAATAAAATGTGCGCATTCTTTATTTGTAAAATGAAAACAAGTGATTTTGACCGACGTGACTGGTCGCAGTCACACACTCCCCACCCCCCCCCGCCCCCGCATCTGTGCAGTTCCACCATGCAGGTGTCCTTGCTGCAGGTCCCCACGCGCGGGCCTGGCCTGGAGCAAGAGCCTTGACATCCCACCGCTCCCAGCAGCCCCACCCCTTCAGGCCTGGCCGAGGGTCTCAGTGACTGGGCTGGGGCTTCAGCCCCAAGCGGGAGTCTTGCTCGTGGCTCGGGTTCGAGTCATCTCCAGCCGGTCCTGCTGAGGCTCAGGGCCGTCTTACGTGTCCCACTGTTCGGTCCCTGTCGGGCCCTTCCCTGGTTTCTGGTTGTGTTCACATCTTTCCGGGCAGTGGTGACAAGGGCGTGATGAGCAAGCGTCGTGAACTGCGAGCTGTTTTCAGAATAAAACCACTTTTGTGTCATGCACCCTTTTTGCTTGGATTTGTTTGCCGTGAACATTTGTAGCTTTTTTGTTTTTGCTTGATTTCTACAGTCTTTTTTTGGATCTAGTAAAAAGTACAGTTGGCTTTGCTAGTTTTGTCTCTGCAATGGGATGTTACCAACTGTGAGAAAAGGGTTTTGTTTTGCTCTCAGTGATGCTTTTGGTCCCAGCCCCCGTGGCCGGCTCGGACCCTGGGGAGCTGCGTCCCGACTGACCTCCCTGAGTGGGTCTGCGGAGGCTAGCGTCTGAATGAGGGCTTTTGTCATGATAGGCAAGTTCGGCGTCATTTTTGTCGTCCTCCTTACAGTTTTGAAATTTATGTTTGTCCTCTTCGCGATTTTTTTCCCACTTTTTGCCCAAGGAAATTTGTAGAATCTGTTTTTCTTCTCTGTTTTCTACCTTCAGTTTTTTAACGTCATGTTTATTCTCTCCCCAGTTGTTAGTGCTGAGAGCCCCGCCCCCCTAGCCCCGCTCCCACTGCCTTTCCCGGAGAGCACCTTGGACCGCACAGGCCATCCTGGTGGTGACCATCGTCATCCTGACAGTGGACAGCGTGTGTGTTTTCATCATAGCTTCTCTGTTGTCACCTTTCCTATGACTTCACGTCACAACTTGATGACGTCTCATTCCAGAATGATCACTGCCCTTTGGGTTAAACTGAGAACTTTCGTGACCACTATTTAAAATTGGTTCTGTATTTGCGTGGTTTCGTGGCCCAGGGCCCTGTCGGCCGTGTTCGGGAGCACCCGTCCTCCTCCCGCGGACGTGCAGACTCTCGCATGGGTTGTCTTCAAGGGACTTGGTCAGGGGATTGCGTGGGGGGGCCTTTCTTTCTCCTTGGATATCTGCGGGGGGTGTCCGTGGGCATCACAGGTGCTTGGCGAGACAGGAATTCTTGGTTTGCCTCCTTCCCCCCAAAACTGTGGGTTCTGCTCCATTGTCGACTGACCTGGGCTTTGGCAGAGAAGAGAGCTGAAACTACATCTGCATTCGTCCCTCCTTAAAAAGTGCCTCATGTCTTCCTGGATGTTTACGTGTTTATTTAACCGGAATTCCAGAGTTTAAGAGGCACATTAGACAGTGATCCCTTTTTAATAATTTCTCCTAGCGTAAGAAATGGCGTTCGAATTTGCAGACTCGGGGTGTCGGCTATCTCCTTCTGTGGCTACTGACGCCCTTCTCGGGGCCGCCTCTACTGGGGCCGGAATTCTCCTTTGCTTAGAGTGCTTGCGTCTGTCCGAGTCTCCGATCTCTCCTTTTCTGCCCTTTCTCCTGGTTGTCCTCGGAGAGCGGGGGTGGCAGCGCCGGTCCACTCTCATGGTTACTTGCTGTCTGGCCGTTTCCCGGACACCCCGCCGGTCCACTCTCATTCAGTCCAATCCCTGAGGGCCTGGCGCTTAGTCTGCCCATGGTGCCTCCTCCCTCTTTCACTTTTCTTGAAAATACAAAGGAAATATTTCTTCTGTTTCTCCCATCTCTCATTAAAGTCAATCTCAGATAAGGACTTCAACTCTTGCATTGGCCCCTCCTTACGAGGAGGGACTTTCACAGGCCCACGGCTGTTCGTCCCTGGAAGGAGGGGCTGCGCTCACCCAGGTGGGCCCACGTCTCAGGTCTGTGTGGAGGGAGGCACGTGTGGGCCTGCTGAGCTTCAGCAGAGCCGGGACAGATGTAGGACCAGGGAGAACGGGGGCAGGGACACGGGGTGCCAGCTCTGTGCCCAGTGGGGGTGCTGCCCTGGGAGCAGGGCCCTGCTGGATGGCAGGGAGCGCTGGGTTCTTAGGGTGGCGGCCACCTTCCCCCCTGCTCTGGGGTGACCGGTGCCATCATCAGGGGCTTCCCAGGACCCCAGCCCTCTCTACCCTTCTCCTGTGGCACTGAGAGTATGTTCAGTGTCCAGAACGTAACGCTGCAGTAGACACTCTGTGGGTATGACTGCATGTCTTAGTTCTCTCCCGAGGACAGAATGTTCTCTTGAGAGGAAGGCACAGGCACTGTGCTCTGGGTCGTGGCCTGTTTCCATGGCGCTGGATGCTTTACCTGCCTCTGATGCCATCAGCCCACAGCGGCAGTGACTGGGCACGCTTGTCCTGGCCAGCTCTGCTACCCGCTCCACGGGGCTGGGGCCAGACACAGACGCTCGGGTAGTAGCTGGGAAGGGGCCTTGGAGGAAGTTGGGCAAACGTGGTTTCACTCAGCCAGTGTGTATCAGGGGCATCCATGTAGACAATGAGGTAAACGCTGGGGACACTGTGGGGGACCCCAAGGGAAATGGAGAGGCGTCAAGATGGACAGGAAGGGGGCACTGTAGTGGACAGGGGTGGCACCCGATGGAAGGAGTGTGGACAAGAAGTCTCGCGGACACAGCTGGGCTATGAGGGCATTGGCACGGGCCACCTGGTCTGGGGAGGTGGCGGCCGGTCTGCAGGTGGCTGTAGCAGACCTGTGCTCCACTGGCCGACCACTTCCACGCGGGGCTCTGTGCCACGGCCACGGTGCTGTGGGTTCTCCTAGCTGGCACCCTAATGTGACCCACGTGCTTTGGTTTGCAGGCTAATTACACTTTTCTGTTCGTGGACAAACTAAGGACTTTGTCAGAGACGCTGCTGAAGGCATCCAGCACTTTCCAGAGCGGCGGGAGCGGCCAGCTGCTCGGCCAGCTGCAGGTGAGCAGAGGCCCTGCTGTGTCCGCGGGCTGGGGGGCGTATCCGTGATGTGGAGCCCAGGCTCTGCGCCGCCTGGGGCGTGGTTTCCCGGCTGACCACGAATGTCGACGTGAAGACGTGTGAGCACTTTGGGTGGCCCTGCGGTGTGGTGGATGCGTCGTCATCGGCCGGGTCCCGTCAGAGGGCCCTGTGCTCCCGGGGGTGGGCCTGGCATGGTGGCACCGGGCAAACGAGATGGAACTCAGAGCAAGGCAGGGGCCCTGGTGCCTCGCTCCTGGCCACGGTGGCCCCCTGTGCAAGCGCCAGCTGTGACTGTGGCGGTGTCGGCTTTCACTGGTTTGCTCCTGGACTGCCTTGCTGACACGGGGACCGAGCAGACCTTTTCTGTCACGAGTCAGGTCAGACCCTGAGGAGCGCTCCGTTGCGGCCGCAGTGGCCACAGGCTCTGTTGTGCGAGACGGGGACTCTCAGAGTCTTGGGGGCATGCGCGGCGCCCTTTGGATGGCATGGAGGGCGCTTCCCGAGGAGCCCGAGTCACAGCATTCAGGGTTGGGGAAGGCTGAGCCCTGTCTCCAGGACTTGGTGGTGTGACCCCTGTGGCTGCCTGCGGAAGAGCGAAGGTCTGGCTGGACGCTTTGCCTGGGGTCAGCGCCTCATTCGTTCTTGGTCCTCACCCTCGGCGCGCAGCCGCGGTCTGCGCTGTCATCATTGCTGCTTTTGTTTCCAGGCAAAGTCCCAGCCTCGCTAGCCCGTGACTCACGGTGGTGTTTTTGAGCCTCTTTTTGGGCGATCCCCGTGCGCACAATGAAACTGGGTGCACCAGGCAGGGCCCGCCACGGGGACGGTGGTGCCGTTGCTGGTGCTCAGCCGTCTGGTCTCCCTGCAGGAGGCCCTGAGGAACAGGTTCGTAAGGAGGTTCGTGGAGACCCAGCTACGCATCGATGTAGACCAGCTGACGGAAAGGCTCCAGACATATGGTGAGTGAGCGTGGGTGTGCACTTGCATGTGTGTAAGTGCAAGTGTGCAAGCGTGGGTGTGAGCATGGGTGCGTGCGTTTGTAAGGGTGTGTGTGTGTGTCTGTGTATGTCCACATATGTGAGTGTAAGAGTCAGTGTGTGTCTGGGTGTGTGAGTGCATGGGTGTGGGTGTGTAAGAGTAAATGTGGGCGTAAGTGGGTGGCTCACCCTTTTGCCAGGAGGTGTCCAGGATGCCGCCAAGCCAATTCCTGTGCGGTCTCAGCTCGCCCTCTGCAGGCGACAGGCCCACATCGCACGATCTGCAATGGCGGTCCCACCCGGGGCCTCTGATTGGCTGATTCAGGCTTGAATAGTGAAGAAGGTGCTTGAGAAGGACAGCTTCTGATTTGAATACAAGACTTAGAGTTATGAAGTCACTTTATAGGATGAATTAGTATTTTGGAGTTGGTAGTCAACTGAAAGCAGTTACATTGATTTGAAAACATGGAGTTCAGGTTTAAAAAATGACCACGGGCACACGGCTCTTCTGTGTGCGCAGGCCATGAGCCCGCGGGTCTGTCCGGGGCTCAGCACCGCCTTCTGCACACCCGGAGTCTGGGGCCAGGCGGGTGCGTCTGGTCAGGGGTCGCTGATGCACTCGGCCGGCCCGGCCTATGTCACTAGACCGCCACCCACCAGGCCTCTGTCTCTTCCTGTCCTGACGTCTCCCAGTTGATGGTTCTGTTCCTGGCAGATTTGGGGCTGGGTGGGGCCTCCTGGCCACCCCTCGGTTCCACGGGTGCCTTTTGAGAGAAGCTGTGGCCAGAAGCTGATGTCCACTGGCTCCTGGCGACTAGAGAGGCCGGTCTCTAGGGCCGGGGGACAGGCCCGCACGGGCTCCATCTGCGTGGCTCTGTGATCTGCCCTGTGTGTGTGTGTTTCATGCGTGGTCACGTCTTGATGCACTCTCTTACTTTCTCGTGAAGTCCCGAGCAAGAGTGTCCGCAGATCTCGTGAAAGAACGGGGCCTGGGGACGGGGTGGCAGGTGCTGTGGGTCTGGCCCCAACTCGGTGAGGGCCCTGCAGCTCTGCTCACACACCTTTGCTGATGCTGTGATGGACCCCTGGACGGTCCAGTGGCCTCTCCTGCTGGGCGGCCCGGCCAGAGCAAGCCTGGGGTACTCGGTTCCTCCACAGGCCCCCCACCACGGACTTGGTGACCTTTGGTCACTGCTTTCCTGCTCTGGGCGTCCCGGGTGTTCTCCCTGCACCGACTTTCCTGGGATTGTTGGCTTCTCCGAGTCCCTGTCCTGTGACCTGGCTCCTCCTGACACCGGAGCCGAGACACTGAGCCCTCCCCGGCGTCTGGTCCTGGGAGTGCCCACCTGCCTCCCAGCGCGGCTGCCTTTGGGAAGTCGGTGCTAGCGAGCCGCTGGCGTCGCACAGGCCAGGCTCCGGGAAGGCACACGCTTCAGAAGCGCTCGGGTGCAGCTGGAACAGTAGCGTGCTTGCACTGTTCTGGGTGCCGGCCTTGTCCTGCCGCCCAGCTTGCTCTCTGTTCACTTTCCTGTCCCCACCGACTGGCCCTGTGTGAGTCAGCCATCCCTCTCCACCTGCGTGTGAGTGTCTGTGTCATGGGGATGGCTGTAGAAGGGGCAGGCACACTCAGCCGGTGAGCAGCCAGTTTGCACACGGACAGAGTTTGCGTCTCGGGAGTGAGCTCCTGCTGGAGGGAGTGAGCTGTGCGTCCAGGGCGTTTGCACGGCATCCACTGTGGGGGAGCCACTGTGCCGGGAGCGCTGCCACGTCCGTTTGTTCATGTCCTCAGGAGGGATCCTGGGCAGGATGCTGAGCCACGTGGGCACCACCCGCGTCCTCGCCCTGGGCCGCGTCCTGGTCAACCTGTCCTCCTGTGTGGTGCTGAACCGCTTCCGGGGGCTGGAGTCTGTCGCCGCCCTGGAGGCCGCAGCCCAGGAGCTCATGCAGGAGAACAGCTTCTTGGCCAGTAAGTGCTGTACTCCCGGGCTCCCGGGACCAGCCCCCCCCCCCCCCACTGGGTGTGCCTCACGTGGCTCAGAAAGAAAGGTGTCCTTTCCGCACGGAGTGGAGTCGGCAGATCCGCTGCGTGGTGGGTGGGAAGAGGGTTTGCACTGTAGCGACTCCCGAGGTTGCCGCTGTTCATGCGTTGGTGTTACGAGTGTGCCAGGCGGTGTTGCGGTTCAGCCTCCCAGGACAAATTATGCGTTTCCTGGTGCAAGGGCCACTCCGATTTCCGCCACCACCCTCACTCCATCACAGTGCCCTGAGGTCCCGGAGTGAGTAGGGGGAAGGACCGCGGCCAATCAAGCCTGTCTGCTCACTGCTCGCTTGTCTCAGAGCACAGCAGCGTGTCCTCACACTCGCTTTGACACTTGCATGTGTCCTCACGCATTGGACTGCTTTCACTCGGCTCTGTGTCAGTCGGCTGGAGGCGAGGTGCGGAACTGCGTCTTGCAGCCCAGAGCCCGGGACCCGGGTGTTGTCAGGGCGGGTCCCGCCGGCCCCTCCTCGGTGTGCTGATGGCCAACTGCTGCCTGCGTCCCTTCTCGCTGCCTCACTCCCCCACAGGCCTGGGCCAGGCTCCCCTTCTTGCGATGACACAGGTCAGGTCAGAGCCCCCAACGTCCTCCGCAGAGACTCTGCCCCCACCCAAGCCGTCTGTGACGTGTGGGCCGGGCTCTGAAACACAGGCTCGGGGGAGGCCCCGCTCAGCCCACAGCAGGTTCTCCACATAGAACTCAGGGGCGTGCGGCAGGGTGCGGTACCCGGTGTCCACGTTTGCAGTGACGGCACCCAGAAATCCAGTTCCCGGGGCGCCTGCTGTCTGGGGGAGGAAAGGCTGGGCTCCTCAGCCGCCCTGTAGTGGTTTTCAAGTCCTGGAAAATGCAGAACAAACAATTCGTTTGTGTTAACGATGCCACAGTGTGGCTCTATTAGACGGGAAAGAGGCTGGCCTGGAGCCGGGAAGGCCTGGCTCTGCTTCCTGCCAGCTGCCCGGGTGACCCCGACAGTTGATGTGGCCTCTCTGGGGCACGACCCCCACCCCCAGGGAGAGGGCTCAGCAGAGCCTGCCCATGCAGCCTCCCCGCCGCACGCTGTGCTGACGGCGTGCGTCGCTCCGGTGGTGACGGGCCTGCTCCCCCTCCCCGTTAGGCGTCATCTTCAACACGTCCTCAGTCGGCAGCAGCTCCGGGGCAGACCTTCCCCGGCTGCCGCCCCACGTCACTTACACCATCCGGACCAGCGTCCTGTATAGTATGAGGACCGACCTGGTGAAAAACCCATTCTGGAAGTTCCACCCTCAGAGCCTGCCGGCCGATGGGTTCAAGTACAACTACGTCTTCGTTCCGCTGCAAGACATGATTGAGAGAGCCATCATCCTGGAGCAGACCGGGCAGGAGGCCATGGGCCCGGCCACGCAGGCTCAGGCAGTCCCCTACCCCTGCCACAGCAGCGACCTGTGAGTCCCCCCCCCCCCCCAGCCCTGGGTCCACTCACAGCGTGAGGCTGCAGGGGGCTGTCCTGCAGCTTCTCTGCATGCGTTCCAGGGAGCGCGGAAGGCACCCGTCCCCCCTTTAACGTCTCACGGTGCGTGTCTCCTGCACCTGAGCTACCCGGGGGGCGGGGGGTAAGCGTTGAGATGATGTGACCCAGGGGCTCCGCATTGGACAGCGGGCAGCTTCCTAGGCCCTTCCGACCAACTGGGGCACAGTGTCCACTGGGGCTCCGCCTGTCTGAGCCCTGACTCCCTGACAGACTAGGGGAGCAGGAAATGGCTGTGTCCTCCTGAGAACAGACACGTGAAAGGTGGGTGTGCCGCCTGCAGTGGGCGGCAGGGAGAGCAACCCACAGAGGCCGCTGGCTCCGTGGGCTGCAGATGGGTGAGGACCCTTGTCAGGGAGACCATAGGGTGGCAGGGGGCAGGGGGTGCCATCGAGCAGAGAGCAGGCAGGCCTGCTGGGAGGGAAGGGAGTCTGAGCGCTGTTCCTCCAGGGAAGCAGGTCTGCTTGAGGCGGCTGGACTACGCTCGTCTCAATCTGAACTCACATCTCCCTCTGCCTCCCCCCTCGAGCTCTTGGTACCTGGTAGCAGCCCACGGGACCCCGTTTCCCGGGCACATGTGGGGAAAATGCACTCGAAGGGTGCAGGGCTGGACAGAGCGGGACTGTGTAAAACTTCACGTCCCTTCAGCCCCAGGGATCGTGGGCGGCTCTTGCAGGACAGCGCTGTGGTGGGAACGGAGGTGTCCTCCGTGAAAATAAAGAACTTCTGGGTTAATGTGCGGCTTCAAGGAGGAGGGCGGTGTCACGGGGAGGTTTTCAGACTGTGAAAGCAGCAGCCTGTGGAAGGTTCCAGAGCACAGAGGGTGTTTCTCTGCAGGCCACGGGGCCTCCCGCAGGGCGTTTGTGCGCTGTCAGCCCACCGGGCGGGGCTGCTGAGCCAGGAGCGGACAGTGAGCGAGTTGGGGTTGAGTGGCAGCTCTGAGCGTCTGGCGCCTGGGCTTGGGTTTGTCCTGGGAGAAGTCCAGAGCGAAGGGTTGACAGGAATTCATGCTTGGAGGGTCAAGCTCCTGTCTTCAAAAAAATACCAGCTCGACCCACGCCAGACTGGGGAGGGGGCCTCTCGACATGCACATTTTTATTGCTTCTTTTCCTTGGGATTTTCTCCAGGTAAACTCATTAAACGCCCTTCTTCACCATCTGGTCGCAGCTGTTGTTCTCAGCTGAAGTTTCCGTTCCCGTTTATCCCTGGAGCCCCAAGCCCTGGGGTGCTCCTCCCGGCCCTGTCCCTGTCCCGCTGGGGGGCCTGATGTGCTTAATCGCATGGTGACACCTCCTGGGGGGCGGGTGGCAGAGAAACCACACGTTAAATGTTGCTGCCCTTCATGTTCTCACGCGCGGCAGAGCTCTGTGGACGCTGTCCTGGCTGGGCCAGGGAGGGGATGCTGGTCAGTCGGGCCACCCAGTGTCATAGGCCGCGAAGTGGTGTCTCTCTCTGAACTGCGCCTGGCCAGCCGCCCTGTGGGAAACGGCGTCCCTCCCCACTGCTGCCGAAGCTGTTCCTACATGCTTCACGTTCCTTTCATGGCTCTGTCTTTTTTGGCCTATTTTAAGTGCCCCCCCACCCCTGGAATGCAGGACCTTCCGGTTTGCTCCCTTCCTGTGTCACACGCCCTGCGAGTGCAACGGGCCATCCCTGCGGGCCCCTCGGTGATGAGCACATGATGGACATGTGGCCCCAGTGCTCCGAGGGTGTGGGGTGAGAGGCCAGAGGCCCAGGGGCGGGGGCAGTGCCCTCGTTGGAGGGGAGCGTAGAAGAGGGGCTTCGGGGGAGGAGACGCTGGTGGGAGGGAGGGTGAGGGTTGAGAAGTCAAGAAGGAGGACGACAGAGTTCCTTCCCGCTGGTCCTCGCTGCGTCTCGCCAGGTGTGCGTTTGGAGAAGCCCAGGGCGGTGGGTTGAGAAGTGGGGGTTGGAGAGACAGAAAGGGAGACTTTCAACTGCCAGTTGTCACGCGCCCTATAGGTGACAGTTGTCTTTGGTCCGGGGGGACTACGGGGTGAGCAGAGAGAACAGTCCCGATTCAAGGGGCACATGGTAGGCAAGAGTTAGTGACTGCAGTTTCCTGCCGCCCGCCTGCTCTGCTGAGGGGGGTGCCGGAGACCACGGGGGCAGTGTGCCCGAGGGACCTCTGTGAGTCTGCAGGGATGGTGAACGGCACGCCGGAGAGCGTCCCGCCCCGCTCTGCCCCTGGCCTGTCGGAGTGGCCCAGCCGGCGGTGCCTTGGCACCGCTCCGTGGCCTGCGAGGGCCTCGTGAGATGTGCCCGGGGTGGTGCTGCCTGTGGCCGGACTCTGAGCAGAGTGGCTGCGCGGGCCTCATGCCCCCCGGCCTGTGCCCCCAGGTTCCTGAACAACGTGGGGTTCTTCTTCCCCCTCATCATGATGCTGGCATGGATGGTGTCTGTGGCCAGCATGGTCCGCCAGCTGGTGTACGAGCGGGAGGTCCAGTTGGAGGGGGTGAGTAGCCCTTGAGCTCGCCTGGGACCGGGTGGGGGGGCGGGGGGAGGGTTGCTCTGCTGCCCCCTGCTGGGCCCGTCCTGGGAAGTCGCCCTGGGCCTGACACCTGCCAGTGCAGAGCAGGCACGTCCTCTCTCACGAGACGCTGAAGGCAGGAAGCCCACGTGCTCGTTCGCGGTTCTCAGACCCCCGGGCAGACCAGCGGCTGGCCGCCACTGTGACTTACGCTGGGGCTCCCGGAGCTCAGCCGTGCTGCCGTCGCCCTGATGTCGTCGGTGCGTAGACCGTCAGCACCGCTGTTAAGAAAGTTCGTGGGAGCATCTGGGAAAACCCGCCTCCCCTTTAGCCCATGGAAGAGCGAGGCGTGAGGCAGCAGGCGGTCATCCGCTCCCGTGGTGTCTGCTGCCTCGAGCGGCATGGGGTGGGCAGTGAGCGTGTCCTCGGCTCTAGGTGCCACGTGGCTTCTGTTTTACAGCCGACTTGCTCCCGATCCCCGTTTCTGCCCTGACCCCACTGGGCCCCTGGGCCGAGGGCCTGGGGTGACGGCGAGCCCCACTGGGCATCCCGGCTGCCACGGCCAAAAGTCGTTCATGATGCTTAGAGATAATGTGACCTTCCAGATGAGCCAATGGTAGGGCTAGCGGACAAGTCAGTTTGATCATAAGACTTTGAACTGAGTCACTCAGCAAAACGCCTTCTGACACCCATGCAATGCCCCCCAAACCTAGGGAAGAGCATCACCCCTTTGTTTCTCTCTTTATGAAACAAAACCACAAACAAAATGGAAAACAACAAAAATGGAACTGAAAACACGAACGAGCAGACCCACGAGCCTGCAGCCCGTCAGCCCGAAGCCTGGGACCCTCTCTGGGCCTTCCCGCCGAGCTGTCTCACCATGCAGGGGCTTGCTTTCCTGTCTCAGCTCTCCCTTTCCTAAGCCTGTGGCGGCCTGCTCTGGGAGGGTCCCCGAGAGTGGAACCGGCCGCTGGAGGAAGTGCCTGCGCACTGGCCCTGGGGGGGCCAGTGTCCCTTGGGCTGGCCAGCACTGCTCGCCCGCCCCCGCGGCCTTCTTCCCCCAACCCCGGGTCTGTCTGACCCTTCTTCCTCCGTGCCCCCTCCTGGGCTGACCAGGGGGTTTCCTTCTGCTCCCACAGTACCTGAGCATGATGGGGGTGCACCCTGGCACCCACTTCCTGGCCTGGTTCCTGGAGAACGCAGCAGTGGTGGCCGTCAGCAGCGCCGTCCTGGCGGTCGTCCTGAAGACCAGCGGCATCTTTGCGTACAGCAATGCCTTCATGGTCTTCCTCTTCCTCCTGGATTTCGGGGTGTCGGTTGTCATGCTGAGCTACTTGCTGAGCGCGCTCTTCCGCCGGGCGAGCACGGCCGCCCTCTGCAGCAGCCTGCTGTACGTGACCAGCTTCCTGCCCTACGTCGTCCTGCTGGTGCTGCGCGGCCGGCTGGGCGCCGCGGCGCAGACGTGTCTGGTAGGTGGGCCGCTGGGCAGAAGTGCCCGTGGGGATGCACTGCCTCCACCCAGCAGGGCAGGGTCAGCGCCTGCCCCGTTCGGCGCGGCTCCCCGTGGACATGGGATTGGCCGTGCTGTCTGCCCCGCCACCCGCAGGGCCGAGCCGTGCTGTGGGAGCTCCGGGAGCTGGCAGCGGTTTCCCCGGAGCGCACGGGCAGCCCAGGGTGCGGGCGTTGCTTGAGTGGTGGGCCTGTCTGGTGCGTGCTCTCAGGACAGCTGTGGGTGTCGACCAGGAAGCCTAGGGTTTCAGTTTCTTTGCTTCGTGCATGGAAAGAAGTGGGTTTCCATAGCTATTTCAGGAGCCAAAAATAAGCATTTTTCTTGAAGCGTCGTGAATCACACCACCTTAAGTGGAAAAGCCTCTCCGTGAGTTGCTCACCCATTGAAAGTGTCCCTCCTGAGACAGCGTCAGTGTGTGTTCAGCGTCAGGCCACAGCACCACACAGGGAGAGGACAGGGACTTCTGTACGACCCTTGCCTGGCCGCACAGCACTGCCCCCGGAGCAGGAATGCGCGGCGACCGGGTGTTGGAGCATATGGCAGGTCAGCTGAGCCAGGCCAGAGCTGCACGCGCCGGCGCCATGCCGTGCGGGATCCAGGTTGCGGGGAGCTCCTCGGGGGTACTGCATCCTCCCGTGTTGGGAAGCGCCCCCTCTCTGCTCCTTCTGAGCTGCAGGGTGAAGCAGCTCGGCGAGAGCCCAGGTGCCTTTCTCCCCGTGGCCCGAGCTCCCACGCCTGCGCACACGCACAGATCCGCAGGGAGGGGTGGCCCTGCCAGCTTCCGCCACACCTGTTGAACGGCCCAACCCACGCTTCTGGGTCGGTGCCCATCTGGTGTTTCAGGGAGATTGGAGGCCCCTGGCTGTTTGGGGCCCCAGACAGGCCTCCGGGTAGGGAAAGGGGCACGGATAGCCCACGGGGCACCCCTCGTACAGGTCGCATTTCCTTTCCACGCATTCCAGCAAGGAGAGCGTCTAACTTGGGCACGTCACACATTCGACCTGAGTGCCTCCGTGGCCTTTCCCTGACAGAGGCACTGGGCCCTGGCAGGGGAGCAGGTTTCCCTGGGCACGCTTTCTAGGGCCGAATAGTGCGCGCTGCGCTGCCCGCCTGCCGCGTGCTCGGGACCCGCTGAGCGGTAGACCCGCGGCCCACACCCCACTGCTGCGCACTGCTGTGGGCGCAGCACGGGGGCTTGAGGGCCCCTCAGGTGCCCGCAAGGAGAAGTCGTTCCCTTTAACGGGAAGCACTGCTAGCTTGCTGCCGCGTTCCCGCAAGGGGTGACAATGGGCGAGGCTTTGGGTGCAGATGCTGTCGCTGCTGCCAGGGGCAGCCGCGAGAGGTTGGAGGCGGCGCTGTGGATTCATGGCCCATTGCGCACTCACGGGCAGTTTTTGCTCTTCTTCTCTCCACCGTCCCGCAGTGCCTCTTCTCCACCACCGCCTTCGGGCAGGGAGTGTTTCTCATCACGTTCCTGGAAGGGCAGGAGGCAGGTGAGAAGGCGCGCTTTTGAAACGCGACCCTCGGTGACCCGGGCCTTTGGAAACGTACCACCCCGCGGCCAGCGGGACGGCGGGAAGGCTGCCTCACCACGCAGAGCGTTTGGGTGGAGATCTCGTGTCAGGCGTGGCTGATGGGCCACCACCTGCGTCCGGTGGCCCTGGTTTTAGGTGCAGTCGGGCACAGCCATGTGTCCGTGGATCAGCCGCCGTCAGGGTCGGCCCGCCAGCTAATCCTTGTGACCCCCCAGTGCCCGCGGTGACCTAGTGACCTTCTGCGCTCTTCCCAGGATGGGGCGCATGCTCGTCCCGTGTGCGGGGCATTGCCCCCGGCACCTCAGCCCACTTTCCCAGCTTCTCGTTCTGATTCTTTCCTGTGTCAGCCGCTCACATGCTGCCTGTCGGCTCTCATATTCACCCCGGATTTTCCGGATCCTTCCAGAAGGCCACAATGCAGACACAGATTTGACCAGTGTAGAGAGGATGATGATTTCTTTTACTTTATGGATTCTTCATCCCTATTAATTCAGCCTAAAATGATATTCTAAAAATTGATTGGCAGCATTTTTCACTTATATTGAGATTTTGACAACCAACTTCTTAAGCCAGGACATATTTCTTGCGTGTTCATGTGGTTTTTGTGGTGTGTTTTGTGACTGCTCACAGGTAAAATACACGCAGTAAATGCACCCCCACTCCAGCTATTCGGAAACTGGCCCACGACACCGGGCCACTGCCGCGGCCTTTGACCACTCGGAGTCAATTCCAAGTTCAGTGTTTAGGCATTCACTGCATGCGTTCTAGACTAGTACCACCGGACAGTTGAGGGGGCAGAGTGTTCTACTCAAATTACGTTTCAATCCAGCAATAAGTTGCAGATGTAAGAAATAATGATTCTTTTCCACCCCAGGTTTTCTTTGTCCTGTTTATATATTTTCTAAGAGCAAAGAGAATAATATAATTCAGAGTTTGGAGTCTCAAGGAGACTTTTTCTTCTTAAAAAAGTTTTTATAACATGATTATTTTCTCTAAACTCAGTAAAGCAAGCTTTAAACCTTTTAAACGTCAGATACTACAATGTTGCTGGTCACTCCGCCCGTGTCACTGCATCAAGTGTGAGACTAACGAGCGGCCGCTCCTGTGAAGAATTGGACCCGCGGCCTTGGCCTGCCTTCGGCCTTGCCTCCGTCAGCTGGCAGCCCTGCTGAAGGCCGTGGGACTGCCCAGCCCGTCTGCCCCACTCGCTCTGACTCTGCCCCTCCTGCCCTCCAGGGGTCCAGTGGGGCAACGTGGGCCAGCCCCCGGAGCCAGTGGGCATGACGTTCGGCGGGGTGTGCTGGGTGATTCTGCTCGACTCGGGCCTCTACTTCCTCTGCGGGTGGTACCTGAGCAACCTGATCCCTGGTAAGAACTGCACACTGTGCGAGGTGGGGGAGGGAGCTGAAGCCAGTGGGCAGACTCCTGTGCTGTCCTGTTGCGGTCCCAGCGGGAGCGAGAGCGGCACAGACAGATGTGGTAATTAATAATGGTGTTCGGCAGCACTGGCAGCGAGCGGGGGTTGCTGCCGAGATGAAGCCGTGCCGGGAACTGGCAAGGGTTAGCCCAGTGGAGGTCTCGCGTGGTGACAGGTGGGTCGGGAGGAAGTTCAGTGACCAACCCACTGGAGCTGGTAGTTCCCTCGGAGGCACGGTGTGCGTTTTTAAGCAGTGAGAAAGGGTACATTAGTCCGTCAGCCTCTTAGGGAGAGAGAATTAGACTTATTCATAAATTCATCAGAAATAAACATCACAACAAATAATGAGCAAATAGAACAAGGATAATTTTTAAAGAGAGAGAATGCCTTTCTAAACACCAAAAATGTGAATAATAAAAATCGGTAGTGTTTTCCTTATAAGAGTTTAAGTCAAGCTCATAAAAACTAAACAAAATGATAAAATTCTCAAATCTAATTTTAAGAAACGCATCTCTAAATAGTTAAAAAATTGTAAAACGTTTTTATGGATTTATGCACATTTTTTTGTTTTTAATTTTCTGTTTTAATATGCACTTCTGTAACTTAAGCTGTAAGAATTGAGTATATATTTTATATTTTTATTTTTTTAATGCTTAGCAATTTAACAAAAGAAGAAAAGGCACCTGTTTGGGGGGTGCACACAGCTACATAGTGGGGGGAGACATGTTTGGGGAGCAGACTGGCCTGATGTTGGCTGAAAGAATCTAAACCAGTAGTTCTGCTTCAGACCAGATGTGAGAGACTTGGCTCTGTCCTCCCAGGGGGAGAAAAGGAGCGGCAGGGAAGTCACCACAGCCGCCCAGAGCGGTGGAGGCGGTGTCTTTGCAATAAAGGGGGCCAGGTGCCTGAGGAGGTGGACGAGGGGTCAGCTCACTGCAGGCAGAGACCACCCAGGGGGCGTGTGTCTGTCCCTCCCCCCTCTCATCTTTGGTCCGTGTCCCCTCCCGTCCCCCTCTGGCTGTGATCCCAAGCCAGACAGCCAGTGTGTGCGCAGCCAGGTCTCCGTGCACCTTCCGACCCTTTCTGCTCCCGGCAGCTCTGGGGACCCGGGTTCATCACCCGGCCTAATGTCGCACCAGGTTTTCCAGAAGCTCTGCGTGGGGCCAGGTGGAGAGGTGGGCGTGACCACGGCTTGCTGGAAGGGGCTCTGGAGGGTGGGATGGAGCGCTGCTGCCTCCGGCTCCGAGCGGGGACCGTGAGAGAGGTTCCGCCAGGAGGGGCTCCTGAGATGCTGGGGGAACTGCAGCCAGAGGTGTCTGTCCGAGTCCACGCAGCATGGTTTCCACGCAGGGAGGCCGAGATCAGGGTGTCCGTGGTCTGAGGAGGGGTGGCCGTCCTCCCCGTGTCCCCACAGGGCTGTCCCTCGGTGTGTGTGTCCTCACCTCTTCTTAGGAGGACACGCCACGTGGGATCAGCACCCACCCTGGCGATGTCTTTCAACCTGAGCTGTCCCTTGGAAGACTTCCTCCAAACACTGCACCCCGGAGGCTCAGACTTCAGCCTGTGCATGTGGGGGACCCAGGCCGACCCGTCACAGGGCGAGTGCTGCGCGGGACGCCAGCGCGGTGCCGGCCTGCACCGCAGAGTCGCTGTGGTCGTTTTGAGCCTTCTGACTGGAACGGGGGAGGGGCTGTCTCGCCTCTTCGCTTGGGGCTGGGAGCCCGAAACTAGTTGTCACGTGGGGCCTCCTGTCTTCAGTCCCCTGCGCTGGAGGCCACCCCTCCGTGTAAGCACCAGTGGGCGCGGGGGGAGACGGGGACGCGGTCACGGTGAAGCCCACCCCATCTCAGCACGAGGGCGGGTCTGAGCTGGAGGCCGAGAGGACGGAGGCTGCCGTGTGCTGGACGGACGGGTGGTGCCGTGAGCTCTGCTCGGTGGGCTGGCAGCTGGTTAAGTCCTTCCTGCCCTCAATGTGCGTCCGGCGGTCCGTGCGAATGTGGAAGGCGGACAGAGACAGCGGCAGCCGAGCAAGGGGCAGGGGCAGGGCTGGGGGGCTGCGCTCTGGGGAGCGCCCGGCACCTGCCCAGGCTGCTTTCGCTGCTCACCGACCCTGCCCGTGTCCTGAGTGCCTGCTTGGAGGCCCCTCGGGGAGGCGCGGTGAGGACTCCAGGTTTTCCCTGTCCGTGTGTGGGGCGTGCGTGGAGCCTGTTAACATGGAATAACACTTTGTGTTAATCAGTTGGGGTGTTCTGTCCCAGGATCTTCTGCTGCATAGAAAAGTAGCTAGACCGCCCTGGCTGGGCGGCTCGGTTGGTTGGAGTGTCGTCATGTACACTGAGAGGTCGTGGGTTCGATTCCCGGTCAGGGCACGTGCCTAGGTTGTGGGTTTGATCCCTGGTCGGGGTGTATACATGCGGGAGGCAACCCATCAAGGCTCCTGTCTCGCATCGATGTTTCTCTCTCTCCCTTCCTCTCTCTCTAAAAGCAATGAGAAAATGTCCTCAGGTGAGGATACAAAGAAAAGAAAAGAAGAGGTAAAGAAAAGAGAAGAGAAGAAGCTGGCCTGAGTTGGCTGGTGTCCTGTTTTTCAGGAACCTTCGGAGTCAGGAAGCCCTGGTACTTCCCGTTCACCGCGTCGCACTGGAGGAGCGCGTGCGCCTTGGCGGCCCAGGGGTGGCACGGTCTGTGTTCCCGCCTGTGCTTCCCCCGCGGGGACTCCGACCCTGAAGGTTCGTGAGGAACTGTACATTGGACGGCGTCTTCCTTCTGCTGGGTTCTGCCCTGTGTTTTCTCCCGGCCCAGCCTTTGTGACTGTGTGTTTCCCGGCCCCCCGTGCGGGCCACCGTGGGCTCAGGAACGTGGTGACGGGGTGGGGCCATGCGGTGAGAGTCCCCTGGTGGTGGTCACCGTGCAGGCCAGGACCCGGCACGACGCCCTGCGTTGGCACAGCCCCGTGTGTAGGCTGTGCACTCGGGTGGGTGCCGGCTGACACCCAGAACCCCCAAGGCCGAGGGTCGTCCCGAAAGAAAGGGCGCGTGGAGCCACGAGCGACCAGGGGAGCTCCAGCTGGTCCTCAGCAGCAGAGCCATGGAGACGACCCTGGGGCTGACAGGCACTGTCACACAGCGAGCCTGGGGAGAAGGGCGATCGTTGGGGAAGAGTGTGCGTGGGCTCTGGGTGAGGGGCAGGAGGGGGTGAAGCAGGGAAGGTTCTGGGACAGGTGGGCTGTCCGCAGGGAAGGGGTCTGCTGCTTCTGGACTAGTTGTGACAACGCTGGGAAGGCCATACGTAGGCAGGGCGCAGTGGCGTCTGGTGGCCGGTGGTTCTCTTTGAGAGCCGTGGACACAGCCACCTGGGCACGGGGTCAGGAGTGCGAGCCGGCTCCTGTGGTGCGGCTGCAGCCGTGTGCGTGCCCCAGCTCGGGGCTGTTGTCCAGGGTGGGACGTCTCGGAGGTTTGCTCTGGTCACTGTGAGTCAGTCTGACCACGCTTGTCCCGAGTGAGCCGGTGTAAACAGTGGGAGCAAAGGCGGGTGGCTGGCAGGTGCAGCCTACCAGGGTCTCCTGAGCGAGTCCCTGGGGATGGCATGGCCCTGCCCCTGCCAGCGGGGAGCAGCTCCCAGGGGACAGGGCAGGGGCAGGGCCCTGTGCACCGCAGTCACAGCCGTCCCTGGGCCCCCTGCCCGAGGATGACTTGGGGGGCCCTGTGAGTGCGCAGGCCCCTGTCAGGAGAGCCCGTCCCGCGGGTCAGCACTGCAACGTGTCATGAGGAGTTAATTCCTCATGAAATGCGCAGAGTAAGGGCACAGACCTTGGTAATCAGAGATGTCACTTGAGTTTTGCCACTCTGCCACTTGCCCCTTGATTGTGGTAAGGGAGGAGTCTGCATTGTCTCACGTCTCATGGAGCCAGAGTTCAAGTTCCCATCCTCCCGCCCGCTGGGGGGCTGCACTGTCGGGGGGTGAAGTCCTCTCCGTGCATTTGTGTCTCCCTCCAGGCTCACCCCCTCTACCCGGGAAGGAGACGTGGGAGGAAGGTGCCCCAGGCGTCACCCTGGTGTCGGTGACCAAGGAGTACCAGCCCCACAAGGCGGCCGTGCAAGACCTGACCCTCACCTTCCACAGAGACCAGATCACCGCCCTGCTGGGGACCAACGGCGCCGGGAAGACCACTGTGCTGTGTGTCCCCTTCCACCTCCGTAAAACATGGGGCTTCCATCCTGAAATGGCAGTTTGCCGGGGAGACTGGAGGCTGGGTTCATTGCTGCTCTGAGTGCCAGCAGTTCAGAGGCAGGAGGGACCCTGGGCCCTCTGGCCACTGGGCCGTGGCCTCAGCGGCCGTCATCTGCTGGTCTGGAGCAGACATGGTGCAGGGAAGGGTGGGGGCAGGGAGGGAGTCAGATGGATTTTTTTTTTTAAACTATATTTTATTGATTATGCTGTTACAGTTGCCCCACTTCCCCCCTTCTTTCCCCCCTCCCCCTTACTCCCCTTTCCCCTCCCTTTAGTTTTGTCCATGGGTCCTACACATAAGTCCTTCTGCTCCTGCACTTCCTATACTATTCTAACCTCCCTCTGTCTGTTGTCTACCTACCATTTATGCTACTTGTTCTGTGCCCCATTCCCACCCTCTTCCCCTACCACTCCCCTGTTGATATTCCTCCATACCTCGTATAACTCCCTTCAACATTTCATACAATAAAGGCTGGGTGGTGATGAACTTCTTGAACTTGACCTTATCTGCAAAGCACTTTCTCTGCCCTTCCATTCTAAATGAAATCTTTGCTGGATAGAGTATTCTTGGATGTAGGTCCTTGCCTTTCATGACTTGGAACACCTCTGTCCAGTCCCTTCTTGCCTGCAAGTTCTCCTTTGAGAAATCAGCTGACAGTCTTATGGGGATTCCTTTGTAGGTAACTGTCTCCTTTCCTCTCGCTGCTCCCAGGATCCTTTCCTTATCTTTGACCTTGGGTAATGTAATTATGATGTGTCTGGGTGTGTTCCTCTTTGGATCCAACTTCTTTGGGACTCTGAGCTTCCTGGACTTCCCGCAAGTCTATTTCCTTCGCCAGCTTCGGGAAATTCTCCATCATTATGTGTTCAAATATTTTTTCAGTTCCTTGGATTTCTTCTTCTCCTTCTGGCAGTCCAATGATCCGTATGTTTGGACGTTTACAGGTGTCCTGGAGGTTTCTGAGCCCCTCCTCCATTTTTTGAATTCTTGTTGCTTCATTCTTTTCTGGTTGGATGTTTTTTTCTTTCTGCTGGTCCACTCCATTGATTTGAGTCCCAGTTTCCTTATCTCTATTGGTTCCCTGCAGATCTCTCCTCATTTGTTCAAGCAG
>PVJI01000350.1:57684-283652 GCA_004026765.1 Micronycteris hirsuta
TAATTTTTCGTCGAATTCTGAAAGCATCCTTATTACAAGGGATTTGAACTGTGCATCTGATAGGTTGGCTATCTCTTGGTCGGTTAGCTCTGGGGTTTTGATCTGTCCCTTTCTTTGGGCCATTTTTTTCCCCCTCGGTGAACCTGTTACTGTAAGGGGGGCGGAGTCTTGGGGATCCCCTGTGCAGGGAAGTTCCTGGCGGGACCTGAGAGCACAATGGCGCCTTCTCCGCTCTCCGCACCCACACCGCCTCCTGCAAGCACTTCGGGCCCCTCTGCACTGGCTCCGGGGGTCGCTCCAGGGTTGGTGGACGGGCTGCACATCTCCAATCCCCCAAGGGTCTCCCCAGCGAACTTTCCTGTGAGGCCGGGCGTTCCTCCGGCTGCGGACTCCACCCCCTCACTTGCTCTCAATCTGCGCCGTTGAGTTGCGCCCTGCTTTCTTTCAGGTTCTCTCTGCACACGAATGCAGACCTGCCGAGTCCACTGGTCTCTCGGCCCTGCTGGGTCCGGACGAGCCGGGCGCAGACCGAGCTTCAGTCGGTCCCTGTCTGGGTGTGCTGCAGCCCCGCGGGGAACCGCCCCTCCAACCGCGGACCTGCCGTCTGCTCACCTGCTCGCCGCGGGGTCGCTGAGCGCTCTCCCTCCGCCCGCACCTTCCAGCTCACCAAACTTGATGAATGTATCTTCTTTAATTTCTTGGTTGTCGGACTTCCTCTCAATATGATTTTCTGTTAGACCTGGCTGTGTTTGGATGTGTAGATTTCTGTTTTTTTCCCTTGTTTGGTTGTGCGAGGCGGTACGGTGCATTCACCATGCCGCCATCTTAGGAAGTCCAGATGGATTTTAAATTCTTCTTTTATTCTTCCTTTATTCCCTACAAATAATTCACCTGTTGTTACCTTAACGTTTGAAAGTCCTATGACCTTTTCCATTTTTCTCCCAAGATTAATTTTGCTCACATTTCTGTGGGAAGATGAAATTCAGGATGACGTTTGTACTTTTTTAAACCCCTGACTGGTCCTTTCTCACGTTCTAATTTTGTGTGGTTGCCTGTTTTTTGAGGTTTGATTTTTTGGTTTGAAACCCAAAGGCTCCAAGTTTAGTGAGAGAGTCAAGTCCCGTGATGCCAGGGAGATAAGGAACGTGGGCGCCCGCGGCCCATGGGGCAGCCCCAGCTTCCCGCGGAGACGGGCCTCTAAAGGCTGATCCTTCCGTGGTGAGAGGACTCCTGGAGCACTCGCTGCCTTTTTCCTTTAGCGGTGCTGAAGTAGGCTTCATTGAAAAAGCGAAAATGACTTTTCCTTCGGTATTAAGAAGGGTGGAAAGGAACGGACACGCAGCTTCAGGAGCCTCCTAGCGAAGACCAACGGAAAGGAATGCAGCCGTTCCCTCTCTCCTCGGGCCTGGGTGGCGCCGCTTCTCTGGCGTTTCCGTCGTCCATGAGAACGGTGTCGGGTGCGACCTCAGGCCCCGGTGCCGCCGTGCTGCTCTGCGGTCCCCACGTGTCCGGGTGTGGGACACGCCCCGAGCCCGGTTTCTGAGGTTGAGCCAACACTGCCGGGCTCCTGCCCGTGTCCACCCTGCCCCCCGCCTTTTTGGAGAGCAGGTGGCTGCATGGCCGCGCCGTCCCCGCTGACCGACTTTCTCTGCAGGTCCATGCTGACGGGACTGCAGGCTCCCACTTCTGGAACCATCCTTGTCAACGGCAGGAGCCTGCACACAGACTTGCCTGCGGTCAGGAGGGAGCTGGGGGTGTGTCCTCAGCGGGACGTCCTGCTTGACCGCCTCACCGTCTGGGAGCACCTGCTGCTCTTCGCGGCCCTCAGGGAGCCACAGTGGACCCAGGCGGAGCGGCGGCGGCACGTCGACACGTGAGTGGCGGTCCCCTCCCTCGGTGCCCCAGCCCTGCCCGACTGGGTGAGTGGGCACTTCTCAGGGTCTTTATTGTGGGAAGAAAAGCGAGCACATAGTTCTCTGCTGTGGACTTCCGACACCACCACCCACACTGGGGTTGCCGGACAGGCCCCTTGGAGGGGCCTGGACCGCAGTTTGTCCTTGAGGTGGGGGCAGATGCACTCTAGCGGGCAGGAGGTGGAGGCTGTTGGAGGAAGTGTGCTCCAGGAATGCAGTGCAGGTGGGAGCCCTGAAATGAAACGCAGCTGGGGCTGGGTGTGAGGAGCTGAGGGGTGGGGGTGCTGTCCTGCAGGAGGGTGACCCTGGGACTAGGACGTGTACCTGTGACCAGAGCAGAGACCCTGCCTAGAGTGGCTGTAGACCTGGCCCCTGAGAGCAAGGGGTGGGGGGTGGGAAAGGCCGGATCACTGTTGGCAGGAGTGGGCCGTGCTGACCAGCTGATGCCCAGGCTGGGGGGTCCTGGCAGACCAAACATCCCCACGGGGGAGTAGCATTCAGGGGACCCGGAGGAGTGGGCATGAGATGGGGGAGAGGCGGAGCTGGCTGGGGCAGCCAGGGCTGGCCAGAGAGGGGAAGCAAGAGTCTCTGTCTCACTGGGGACAGGAAGGAGCTTGGAGCAGGGGGACGAGGGAGAAACCGAGGTCGCTGGTCAGAAGGCGAAGTGGCGTTTCTGGGAGACGGGCTGGGAGGGTGGGCCGGAGGGGCGGGCAGGAGGCGGGAGGGAGCCTGGGTCCTGCGCCGGCGCTGCTCTCCGGGGCCTGTGGCTCTGGGCCCCGAGGCGGCGCGTGTCCTCGGCCTGGTCCCCTGGACGTGGCAGAGCCAGGCTGCCCCTCGGGAGGAGAAGCGGTGTGGACCGTGGCGCACACCTGGGGGAGGGAGGGTGGGGGCACGGGCTCCCCGCTCGCTGCTCGTTGTTCCCCTGGACCCCGTCCCGGAGCTTCGTCGTCAGGACAGGCCTCCCCGTGCCTGCAAGGGGGGGGGCAGCGTGTGGGCTTGTGCCCTGTACCGCCACCCCACGGTGAGGACGTGAGCACAGGGACCGAGCCACACCCTCCAAGGTGTCACACACTCCACACCCTTTGGTCATGTTCCTGGAGACCCAGCGAAGCATCTCAAACGCACTGCCCTGCGTGACCCTGCCCTCCACGCAGCCGCTCTGTCCCCTCTGCTTTGCATTCCCGCCATCACCTGTCACCTCTCCACACAGAGCTGCTCTGTGTCCCCCAGACCCGGGGCTGCCATCACCTCTTCCACCCCCCACCCCCCGTGCCCAGGATGGCAGGCACGCGGGTCACTGGGCAGACACCGACTGTGTGGGATGGCCGCGCCGTTGCCGTGAGAAGCGGCTGTGCACCGGTCACCACAGGGCAGATGGGCTGGGAACAGCCTGCGTTGTGTCCAACAGCCACAGCCCCCGTTTCAGTCCAACCACATGCGCTCTGGGTGGCAGCCAGGCCCGCAGGACTGGGTGTGAAACCTGGGTCCTGCCAACGTCACGCGGCTCCCCTCTGGGTGCAGGGAACCTTCCTAGTTAGCAACTTGCTGCCCGTCGCTTAGCAATGGAGCCAGTTCTCACAATGGTGGTGGCAAGGAGCTCCCGTCTAAGACCGTGGTGCCCAGTTCAGGGCTTGAGCGGGCGGAGGGCGGCGCAGGGGCAGAGTTGACCAGGGCAGCACGGGGAGAGCGGGCTGTCCTTTGTGAGAACAGCATGGACCTGAGGAGGGGTGGCACTGGGTGTGGGGAGCTCGCTGTGTGCTGGGCACCTGGGGTGTGGAGCCCTCGGTGCTGGACAGCCAGCTGGGGCACTTTCAGCAGCTGGCGGTTCATGCAGTGCACTGGGGTTGTCAGGGCGACATCCCAGCTTCTTGGTGGCCCAGCGGCCAGGACCGCCCCCCAGACCATGAGCGGTGCAGCTGGGCCTGCCTTCCCCTCCTGGCTACGGGCTTCCTCAGCCACCGCTGGCCTCCACCGTGACCCCAGGGCCGGGGCAGCAGGCAGTCAGAGAGAAACGCGCTCCAGCGAGGGGGGCACGCCGGCTTTCCGACCACGATGCGTGGCGGACCCCGCTGGCAGGGCGTGTGGCGGTGGCTGGACCCACCGGACTGCAAGGTGAGGGCAGCGGTGTCAGGACCCGCTCCGTGGCTGCAGGCTTCCTGCCTCTGTCCCTGGCTCACCAAGCCCGTGGTCGTAGCGGGTCGTTGTTGTGGAGGGGAGTTTCCAGCGGCGCTCGGAGGGGCCCTGGGTTGAGCGAGGGCCCCTCTTGTTCCAGAACTCTGCGGGACGTGGGCCTGGCGCAGCATCAGCACCAGCAGGCCCGCGCCCTCTCAGGGGGCCTGAAGAGGAAGCTGTCCATCGGCGCTGCTGTCCTCGGCCGGTCGAGGACCGTGGTTCTGGACGAGCCCACCAGCGGGGTGGACCCTTGCTCCCGACGCAGCATCTGGGACGTCCTCCTCAAGTACCGACGAGGTGAGCACAGCTCTCCCTGCTGCTGGGGGTGGGGGGCCGGTAGCTCGCGTGTGAACGGGCGTGATCTGTTCCCGGAAGGGGTGCTGCGGGGGCTGCGGGGGCTGCGGGGGCCGGGGCGGCGGGGGCCGTGTCTGCAGCATGAGGACTCGCTGCTCTGGGCCCGGCTCCTCCGCGTGCCAGCAGGGGGTGTGTCCACGCTTGTTGCACGTGACCCGGTTCACAGTCCCCACGGTCGTTCGCCGTGGAACCACAGGGTGTCACAAGGGGCGTTCCAGCCCCACCCTGGAGCAGGCCCTCCTTTCCTCGGGCAGGGAGACCGAGGTGCAGAGGGGGCGCCAGCCACAGGAGGTTCACGTGCCGGGGGCCTTGGGGCTGGGGGTTGTCACTGCTCACTGCACTGCTGCGTCTTCCCGACGGGCCTCGGGCGCCCCCTGTAGGTCTCATGCAGACACCGCGGTTTAGGAAGAAAGGTGGGGCTGGGTGCACAGCTCTGTACTACTCCACCAGGGGGCACTGCAGAGCCACGGAAGGCGGTTTGCTTTTCCCTCCTGCCTTTGGAGTACAAAGCCTTCTTCTCACTTGAGGGGAAGCTGCACCTGGCTGGGGAGAGCAGGGTGTGCGAGAGAAAGGACCAGAAGGAAGCCCCCCGACCTGCTGGTAGCTCCCAGAGGACTGAGTCATCAGATTCTGTCCGGGCGGGGGGGGGGGGGGGAGGGGGGTGGAGGCTGCTTGTCTGTCACTTGAAGCCGCGCTTGAGCGGGGGTAGGAAAGAGAAGGATGAGACAAAAGAGACAAGAAAGGGCCCCTCTTCTGTCCCTGGACTTCAGGGGGTTGTGGGAGGAGGAGACAGAAGGAGGCCTGTCCGAGCCAGTGGGTGGAGTCTCTTCCTCTCTGGGCGGGGCCTGGGGCGGGCACTTCCACTGGGATGAGTCAGCAGCACCTGCGGCTCCTTGGGGTTCTCTAGGCAGAGCAGAGTGGCCCCAGAGAGGGGCACCGGGCCCACGGTGACACTGCCATGGAGGGACAGAGTGGCCTCCTGCAGCCAGATGGAAGCCTGGGCTGAGACTTGGGCCGGAGCCAGGTGGACGGCGGTGGGGCTGAGGGCGCGGGAGCACCCTGTGCTCTGACCCATCCCTTCCAGGGCCGGCCGACTCTAAAAGTGAGGGCTGGCAGGTGAGCACAGAGACCACAGGACGAGGGCGGGCCTTCAGCAGAGACCCTGACCCTCCCTCCCCGACGAGGCCACAGAGCCGTGGGAGGTGACGCTGGCTCAGGCTTGGCCAACCGGTCCCTGGCCACGCTGAGCGGGCTGAGGAAGGAGACGGGGAGCCACAGACGCAGACGTGGGTTCCGGGGCCCCTGCACCCATGTCTCTGTGCGCTCCTTCTGGAATTCAGAGACCGCGCCTTGGGGCCAACAGCACATGCACGTCACGAGCACAGAGGTGGCTCAGACAGAGAACCAGACCTGGCAGAAGGCCCGGACACAGGCAGCTTTGTTCGAGTCCTGTTGTTGGGAACGAACTCTTTCCCAGCATCCAGGTGGGTGGGTGAGGATGCTGGCGTTGAAACTCCCTTGGAGACGCCCCCGTGCAGCTGAGGCGCGGGGTCACCGGGTGAGCCCATTAGAGAAGCAGCTCCAGGTGTAAGAATGTTGTCAAGAATCAGAGCGTGTGGCCGTCCTGGGAACTGCGCCCTCACCTGCTCTGAGAAGTGGATCCCACGTCCCCGCTGTACAGACGGCGTATCTCTGTCAGGCCACCTGCCCGCAGGCTCAGCCATCCGAGAGACCTCAGGGTGTTTCTGCTTCGCGATGTGCGGAGTGGAGCTGCCGCTCTGGGATGGGTGACTGAGGGTGTGGGTCAGCACAGGAAAACCAGTTCCCCTGGGCTTCGGTTTCCCCTCTGCAGGTGGGGACGGGCACCCTGCCCATTCTGGGTGGTTCTGCGAGAAGGGCGTGGGCTGTGTGGAGGCGCCGCTGTAAAACAGATCAGAGGGCTGTGCAGGAGGAGGCCGTGCAGGGTGCACGGCTGAGAGGCCCCATGGGGACCCACGGCCTCTCTCGGTCCCTTACGTCTGGCAGACGCCATCCTGGACAAACCCCCAGAGCGTCGTCCATGTTCTTCAGGAATCCAAACCCCAGTCAACGTCTCCTTTCTGGTGACTTGTCATCTGGGCAGTGTCACCTGGACCACGAGCAGCACCCGTCAGCATCCACACAGCCTTGCGTGCCGGAGCAGGGACTGGGCGCTGTCTGAGCCCCGAAGGGCGTGCACGGGGGAGGCCAGCCATGGTCTTCAGGACCCGTCTGGGGTGGGTGGTCCTTGGGCCCTGCCGGCTGCTCCGGGCTGCACGCAGGCTTTCTTTTCAGATGCACCTGGTCTTCCCATCCTTCTCTTTATTAAAACAAAATCGAGTAGAGTTGCAAACGTGTTCCACCTGCGGAAATTTGTGTTTGAGATGAGATTCAGTGTTTGAGGGCCTCGGCTCACGGTCGGCCGGCCAGTGGGTACACGGCAGCCACCTTGCCAAGACTGTCCATGCAAATGACCTGAGCTTCGCGAAAACACCCTCTAGCGAACCTGGCCTTGTCCTTCTGCGGTGGGTCCGAGCCTCTCCTCCCCAGAGGCAGTGAGACATGAGATGGTGGAATTCACAGCAGATATTCAAGGTGGACTTTGGTTTCTGCCGGGCCCAGGGAAGCCTCTCTGCGTCCACATGTGACGAGTGGGTCCTGTGGCGGTGTCCTCCCTGGTTCTCAGGCCTTCCCGTGTGCCACGGCCCCTCCCGCCGTCATGCAGCGCTGTCCCAGTTTCCTACACGGTGGCTGCTCCCAGAGAGGACCCCTCCTCAGGTGTCTCCGAGATTGCTCCCTGAAGCGGGGTGAGGGCACCCGGGGGTCAGGAGACGCAGGGCTGCCCCCCGCAGTGCCTGTGGACTGGCTCCCAGAGAGTGGGGTGGGGGACTCAGGGCGCGTGCCTGGTCCCTCCGTTTCAGCCTTGGTGTGTGTCGGGGCGCCCCCTGGGCTCTGCGCGAGGGAGGGCTAGCAGAAGCCGCGTCAGGCCACCTGCACGTGGGCTCAGCCATCCGAGAGCCCACGTGGTCTGAGGCCCTGGGCAGAGCAGAGCAGCCCAGGGCCTCAGACTGGGTCTCTGGTCCCTGTGCTCCGAAGTCGGCGATGATGTTTGCGTCTTTTCCCGGGCGCCCGCTGAAGGACAGGCGGACGGTCCCCGGGCCTTCGTCATGCCGGTCTGACACTCTCTTCTTGGGACACAGGCCGGACGATCATCTTCACTACCCACCACCTGGACGAGGCAGAGGCGCTCAGCGACCGCGTGGCCCTGCTGCAGCGGGGCCGGCTCCGGGGCTGCGGGCCCCCCCTCTGCCTGGCACGGGCCTGCGGCCAGGGCCTGCGCCTGACGCTCACCAGACAGGTGACCCGGGGAGGTGCCTTCCTGTGGGGGCCGGGAGACAGGGCCTGCACACACACCCACTGCTGACGTACGTCCACCTTGTTTGGACAGCCCTCCGTCCCGGAGGCGGATGGCCCGAAGCATGCCGCGCACGCCACGGCCCTGGTGCAGACCTACGTCCCGCAGGCGCGCCTCCGAGACAGCAGCGGGCGTGAGCTGAGCTACACGGTCCCCCAGGACGCCGACTGCACCGGCCTCAAGGGGCTCTTCCAGGCCCTGGAGCAGAACCAGCACCGTCTGTGCCTCACGGGCTGTGGGCTCTCGGACCCCACGCTGGAGGAGGTACCGGGGCTCAAGCGGCTCTTGTCACTGGTGCTGTGTTGCCGTCCACTCAGGACGAGGTGTGGGTACGATGTGGGCAGGGTGCAGGCCCCCGCGTGTGCATTTATCTCTGGCTTCTCACTGGCGTCAGGCACGGCACCGCGGCTGTGGCTCCTCAAGGGAAACCAGCAGTTCCGTGCGAAAACAGTGGCGTCCCACCTGGAACCGCCCGACGCGCCACCCGCTGCCAGCAGCCGGTGCCGGCGGGTCACCTGTCCTCACTGGAGACCCTTCAGGTTTTCACGGTGGCCTGCTGCTGCTCAGCGGCCTGGGGCCTGGCACGCCCCACGCCCGGCAGAGAGGCTGAGGCGAAGCCCGTGAGCACCGCGGGCTCGGGCGGCCCCCAGGCCCCCCCCCGCCCTCCTCCCACGTGGGGCTGGGCTGGGTGGCCTCAGCACCCGGAGTGGTTTCCCGCGTCCAGGGGGCATCGCTGGACCCGATGCCCCTCCAGGGGCTGCACCCCTACCCAGGGCCAGCCTGGCGCAGGGCTGAGGGGGCCCGTGGGGCCGGGTCCGAGTCTTCCTTATGCTGCTGCGACCCTCAAGAGAACGCTGTGACAAAACCGTGTGCTGCAAACCGATTCAAAGCCTGGGGAGCACCTCGCCCCACTTCCCCGTGTTCCCCAGAAATGGTGCCAGCGCCCAGCCAGGGGCGCTGAGAACAGCGTCGGCACCTGGGCTCCGCAGCGGGGCCATTGACGACGAGGGCTGAGCTGCTGCGGCGGCTGGTGCGTGCACACGGGCAGGTAGTGGCCCGACCAATTCAAAGTTGCACGTGGTAGATGCCACTCCTCTCAGTGCCGACAGGCGTGTGGGGTCAGGGAGTCACACTGCGCGGAAGGTCCCGTGCTCCTGCCGTCCGCGGGGCGTGGCTCTCCCACGCAGCTGGCCTCTCTGCAGATGGCACCCCGCCCCCTGCGCACGTCAGCGTTGATTGCCCCCAGGAGCCCGTGGCCAGCCGCCACCGCACCAGCTGCCTGGTTACTGGTGGAGCTTTTCTGTGCTTCTCCAGCGTCTCGCAGAGACTCCCGCCTGCTGAGTTCAGCGCGCTCTGCACATCATAGGCGCTAGACAAACGCGCATCGACCCCTTTCTCCCGCGCGCCCAGGGCCTGATGGAGAGGTCGCCGCGGGGAGGGCAACCGCAAGCACAGCATCTGAACCACACACACGCAGTGTATTTGGATCTGTGTGAGAAATCTTAAATTGGAAAGAGATTAAGTGCTTTAAAAAGCTTTCTTTTGTGTGGTGTAGTCTATAAAATAACTATCTCCACCAATTTTCCCCTTTCTACTTGGCAAGTATTGACTTTCCCGTCTCCTGCCTGGTATCGACCACAGTTAGCGTGGCTGCAATCACCGCACCGGCTCTTCCCTCGCATTGCCAGGGCTCGCCGGGGCGGCGCAGGGCCCGGCGGCCTGCCGAGGAAGCCGATTTCGTTTTAAGCTGCAGTGTGTTTCTTGTAAACCATTGTCCCCAAGTGGACCCCCAGCCGGCGAGGTTGAAATGTGGAATGTGACCATGGCCGTCGCCAGCTTTGTGACACGCTTCCCGCTTTCTGCTCTGGCGCAAGGACGGCTGTTGACCAGGGTGGTGCTGTGGGTGCAGGGGGGGCGCCGGGAGCCCGGCTGCCTGGGGGGTGGGGGCGCTGGCGCACCATCTCTGAAGCCAGGGCCAGACCTGCCAACGGCATGCAGGGCCGGGGTGGGTTTCGGTATTTCCGTAGACGCCCCCGTTAGAGCTGCATTAGGTTCAGAGCTACGTCGTGCAGCGGCACAGCGACCCCCCCAGGCCCCCCTTCCCGTCATCGCCAGAGTTGTGCATTCTCAGTAATTCTGGAGTTCTTTGTCACACTCAGCACAGGGCACAGGCCGGATCCCTGGCGAGACGGGCCGCCTCTTCCCCCAGCTCGCTGTCTGCTCTGTGGGCTCCCTTGTGTCTCTGTCAGGAGGGTCCTGAGTGCCCACAGGGGGGTGGGGTGGGGTGTGAGCTCTGGTGCCCCCCCCTGCACACGGGTCAAGTGTGGGTCTTGAATGAAAGATCACGTCCAGGCTGGAGCAGGGGCCTGGCGGCAGTTTTCACGTTCTGAGAGCCAGGTGTGAGAACGAGGAACTGTGCGGACTTTGCTGGTCACTTCAGTCGTCCCGCTCATGTCCTTCAGTCCAGAGGACTGTCAGTCTGCAGGAACTCCTCTGTTTTCTAGACGCGTGTGACCGCACAGCTGCTGAGTGTCGCGGGGCGGTGGTGTGCACAGCCAGCCTCTGCGTGGTCCCTCCTGCTTCCTCACCCCCGAGCACCTGCTGGCATTCGGCAGCAGGTTATACCGGCGTGGGGCTGGGTCTCCCCACCTCCTCCTCCGCCTGGGGCGTGAGCCTGTCTGTCCCATCCCCGGTGGGCAAGTGGCGTCTGCCAGGCTGTAACCGAACAGAAACGGAGGTTCGGCTGCCTGCCACCACAAAAGCCAAACTCGCGAGGCAGGTGCTGGTGCAAAAGGAGAGAGGTTTATTCAGGTGCTGTGTGACCCGGGGGACTCCCGTCTGGAAGCCCGTCTCCTGTTCCCGTTCCAGCCCGCCATTCTTCCAGGGGCGGGGCGGGCGGGCCGGCACGTCCCCGGTCATCTCGCTAGCCTTTGGCACGCTCAGGCCCGAGCCGGCCACGTCTCCTGCTTTCGGCACGCTCAGTGTCAGAGCCCCGCCTGCACTGTCTCAGCCGAACGAGGAGGCTCCCGGCACCCCGACTGTTTGCAGTAACAGGGTGTTTCCTCTTGAAGTTAATTTTTCATTGTTAGTTACTATTCGAGGACACAGTTGAGACTCTTTCACCTCCCTTTACTCAATCTCTCCCTGAGTGCCCCCCCCACCCCCTGTGTTCCTTGTCTGCGTCAATCATGACTGTGACTGTCGCCACCTGGTGATTTTTGTTGCATCGTCCCGCCCACAGTTTCATTCGGCAATGCACAGTACGAAAGCCCTTCCTCAGCCCTTGCCATTCGCTCCCATCAGCAGCGGTGCGTGGTGTCCCGTGCCTCCACGAGGCTGTGGTTTGCAGGGGCCCCGCCTCCCTGATGCTCCCACCAAACTGGGGGTGCCCAGGGCAGCCCCCCCAGGCTGGCTCGATGTCTCCTCGAGTGGTGCTCACTCTCCGACACGGTAGACGCTCCCGGGTCACCGTGCCCAGGCCCGGCCCCGGCTGGCTCGGGATCTTTCTGTCCTGGGCTGCTTGGTGCCCTCGTGGCGGCGGTGCTGCTGCTGTGCGGTCCTCTCTCGGACGCAGCTGAGATTGCGTCTGCTGCTCTCTCTGTACGTGGAGACCCCAGAGTTCTCCTGCTGCACGGGGAGCCTCCCGTCCAGCCCCCCGCCCCCCGCCGGGTCCATCTGGCTGTCCCCTCCCCTTGCCATCCCTCATCTCTGACGGCGAGAGCCTCGGCCTCCCCGTCGTCAATGTGTCTCCCTCTGGCTCAGGCCCCCTGTCCGTGGTCAACATGCTGAGGCCTCTGGGACGCCCGGCCCCCAGGCCCCCCGACCCCTACTTTGTGCACGCAAACCTTTCTGTTCACTGTGGCCAGTGTGCGGGGGTGAGGGACACCCGGCCCACATGCAGGGACTTCCCGCACGGCTGCTGGAGTTCCGTTTCTCTCTCTCTCGAGGGTGCGTCTCTGCGTTCCTAGGCCCTTCCTAATCTTCTCCAAAATGAGAATTTTTACAGTATTTTGCATTTCCTCACCGTTGTCCGGATGAAACGAAGCGTACGGTTCCCTCTTTTGGTTGTGAGGATGTGGCCTTTGTGGTGCCAGTACTGATTTAAAGTTGCGCTACAAAGTATGTATCAGATAATGAAGAACATATGGAAATGTGGTGGGATGTGACAGCCCTTCCCGTGGACGTCCCTTCATCCAGGCCACGGGGCCCGCCCTATTCTGGGTGGCATGTGGTCCTGGGAGACACTTGGCAGGAGGAGATTTGAGGCCGTGGCCTAACTGCTGCCATTAGCATGGAAAGTACAGCCCAGAATAACACGGGCGACATCCACCACGAGGATCCCAGGCATCTGAATGCCGCGATCTCCTTCTTGTTGCTTTGGAAGGGCGTGACCTTCGCTGGCCCTTTCAGTTCATTGCGATGCGGGCATTGTCTCAGTCCCTCGGGCCCCCGGGTCGCGTGCCTGCAGTGAGGGTCCGCTGACACTAGGTGGCGCCCACAGCACGCGACCGGCTGAGCCTCGCCTTCCGCCTGCGCTGTGAAGTTGGAGCCTCCTGACTTCGAACCCGGTACTTGGTGGGGGACTGGGACCGCAGGGAGCACAGCCTCTGCCGTCCTCCGCGTCTCCCCCAGCACGTGTGTGCATGCGTGTGCAGACACACGGCGTGCTCAACGTCCTCACGAGCAGAGGCAGAGGAGCAAACATGTTGGAAGGTGCAGGTTGTGAAGAACGCTGCCTTCGCTGTGAAGATGTGCCTTACACAATTCTCAGTTCTGTCTGACCGCGAAGTGAACACGAAGTTCACTGGGCGGGGCGGGGATAAGAAGGAAACTCTGCTCGTGAATGGTTCTCCGTTGTTTCTAACTGCCTTCCTTACGACTGCGTTAGGAGAACGCTGGCTGCGTGCGGGGGTCTCCGCGCCGGCCCCTCTGCAGGGACGCTGCACGGTCCCGCCGGCTGGTGGACAAGGGAACATGTGACGCACCTTGCCGCCCTGCCCTTCCGCCGCCGCTGCTGTGAGGACGCCAGGGGGCAGCAGCGGGCTGGGTTCTGGGCACGTTGGGTTTGCTGCGAGGAATGAGTGAAAGACCTGAATAGCGACCTCAGGCCCTTCTCTTCCACGAAGCGCCTTGGGGAACGTGCACCAGCCCAGAGAAGCCCTGCTTGGTGGGGGTGTTCACGCGCAATGCTGCCCCATGCCCTCAGGGTCACGGTCAGGTCCGCGCGTGCTCACATTCTGTACACAGTCTCACACCACCTGGCCGAGAACAGGTGGCCTTAGAGCCTCGTGGACCCCATGGGCGCATGAGTGAAGGAAGAGGTGTTTCCTGGACGTTGTCGTGCTGACCACTGGGATAATTGAGGCCAAAGAAAAAATGCAGTGTGAAAGGAACGTAACATAATACCGAACTCTTTGTTTTTTGTTCTCAAAAAGGTGTTTCTGACGCTTTTGCAAGATTCCGGAAAGCAAGCTGACGCTGCTGGGGGGGCGGAGTCGCAGTCGAGGAGCCGCAGGCCTGCCGAGCAGAGCCCTGGCCCCTACGGTGAGTCCAGGGCGCAGGCCGCAGTTCTGCGGGAGGGACGCCCACCAGCTGGACAGAGGCTGACGGCCGGGCAGGGCCGGGCGAGCAGACCGGAGGCCGGAAGCTCAGGTTACCCTGCCTGAACGGAACGACTGTGTGCAGACGCGACACCGCTCCGTCCTGAGCACAGACTCAGCTCGTCACGCAGGCCGATTCTCAGTCTGTAACGTCAGAGTGACTTAGACGGCCGCCTGGTTTTCTGTGTGTCATGCTCATGGGGCACCGCTGTGCATGGGTGCTGGACTGGAACAGGCTGGCATGGGGCAAGTCCACCTGGGAGGCCTGCCTCCATGGGGCTCCTGCCCCTTCACCTCCAAACCGCGGCCCCCGGTTTCATGTGCAGACGTCCGCACAGAGGCGTCAATGGTCAGACAGAAACCAGGTTTGCTTTCTGGGTGTGTGACTGCAGCCCCGATGTACCCTCGGTGCCATGTTTGGGAGTGGCGACTCCCCACGAGCGCTGAGCTGGGCGCCGGCGGTGTGCAGGGTGACCAGTCGCAGAGCGCTCCACCAAAGCTCAGGACACGCAGCTGCAAATGAACAGGTGCTGGTGTTGAGAGCAGACGCTTGCCACGCTGCGCTCTCGCCAGCGACGCGTGTGTTCCGGGCGGTCCACGTTCTCCGACGTTGCTCTTGTTGGGTTTGAAAGCACCGATTTCAGGTGCCGTCACTGGCGTGGGGGGGTCTCTCACTGTGGGCTGAGTGCTCTCCCCAGGAACTCACCGTGTTGGGCATGCCTCCGCGAACAGCTTCGTAGGACGTGAACAGCTTCACGTCCCTTACCATTCGCTCATTTAAAGCGCACGGTTTGTCGGCTCTTTGTTCGGGCAGGGAGCGCAGCCATGGCCACGCTCGTTTTAGAGCACTGGTGTGGTCCCTCATACGCATCCACTGCACCTGTCTGTCTGTCCGTCCATGGTGTTCAGCTTGCTTCTGGGTTTGGCCTCACGAAGATGCTGCTGTGAACACCGTGTACAAGCTGTCTGTGCACAGTCAGTGTTCCGCGTCAGGGAGTGTTTAACTGCACTGTTTCCCGAGGTAGGTTAATGCAGTTCACGATAGGGTTGTGCTAATTGTATCAATCAATCCCCGGTCAGACATTTCAGCTGTTCCCGGCTTCCTGCTGCCGTGTCTCGTACGATGGAACAAACCATCTCGTTTGACGTTCCGGGTGACTTTCTTCCTTCTCTAATGGTCCGAGCGCTGGGTCGGAGTTTGCTGATCGGTGGTGCATGTGTGCTTCCTGCAGAAGCGCTGGGTGGTCTGCTCCCCCCCAGGCCTGCGTGAGAAGGCCTGTGTCTCCCGGCTCGTCGCAGCCGTCGGCCTTGACGCCGTCTCTGCTCTTTCCCGTGTCGGCGAGCTGAGCCTCGCTGTCGCTTTACAGCCACCGTCGGCTGCTCTGTGGATCGTCTGTCAGGTGTGTGCGCGTGCGCGCCGTTGGCCTGTCCTTCGCTCGGGCTGCTCTTCGTTTTGAAGGCGCTCGGCGAGGTGGAGCTCGCGTGCTGGGGTGCGCCCTGGACCCTCGGCATTTTACGTCACCTCTCACTCATGTTTGAGCGATGGGAGCCGCCCAACCGAACACGAAAATCTCTGCCCGTTTCCCCTGAGCAGCTCGGTGGTCAGGGCACACGGAGATGCCTAATTACGGCTGCACCCAGAATCCCTGCGTGTAATTGCACTCATAAGTCAAATAAGACAATTCATAACAATTTGGCTCAGCATTTTAATTGTGTCTGTTAAATTATTCATGTGAATGCTTCCATGAGCTGAGGCATGAATATTTGATTGGTGTTGATTCATGGCCGTGAACTCTCTCGGCCCGTTGTCTTTCCCACTCGTGTCCCGTCAACCTGTGCGGGGAGGCGGGGAAGGTCCGTTCTTCTCCCCGCGAGCGGAGCCTCTGTCCGCAGACTCGCCGAGCCCTCTGAGGAGCACGCCCTGCCCTGCAGTGCTGCCTGGGGACACCTCGGCACAGCACGTGCCTGTGCTGGCGGCTTGCTCAGTGCGGCTGCAGTGACCCCCTCGCCTAGAGAGGAACATTCTAAGTCCTTCTATACACCTGAGGCAGACGCTATTCAGAGAGGGCAGGCCCTGTTCTAGATGCCACACAGCATGCTGGTGGCTGTGGCTGGGTCCCGGTCCAGGTCTGTGCAGGCTGAGAGCTGACATGTTCCCGGCCCGAGACGAGCCTCCAGGCCGGGCTGGGTGCATGGGGGCCACCCTCCAACGGGGCTCCCGCGTTCCTGTCAGCAGGTACATTTGCTGAGCGACCCCAACTCTGGGCGTCTGTCATCTTTCCACTCTGTGCCACCTGCCGCACAGACGAGGCCTCCGCCATGGCCCTCACCTGCTGCCCACGCCTGGGAAGGTGCGGCGTCTGCCAGGCGGGCCATGTGGGTATTGAGATGTGTCAGAGGGTGCTCCTCAGAGGCTCACTCGTGGGCGTGGCTTCTGGCAGAGGCGACCAGCAGCGTGGGGGACACCACGCCACTCACCCACTGCTGGCCTTTCCATTCCTCTGGACCCTGAGTGGAGAGACACTCTTCTCTGCTGGAGAGTGAGCGAGCCCCTTAGCCCATGAGGAAACCAAGATATTATCTCAGGGGTCATTCCGGAAATCCAGGGGGTGGCCACCCAGGCCGTCCCAGTTGTTTCGTCTGAGTCAGAGAACACACACGGTCGTCCTGGTGGACGTGCCGGCGTGAGGCCGGGAGCCGGTGTTCACTCTGACCTCATGAAGTGACCGGGAGGGAGTGCGTCCATGTGAGAGACACTAACACACAGACGTGGTCAAACGTGGCTCGACCCCATGCCTTCTCCACACTAGAACCTCTCCACGTGCCAGTTCAGTGAATGCTCTGGGGCCTGAGCTGCTGCAGGTTCCTGTGAGGTTCTGTGGCATCTCCACTGGTCATGGAGAGGGGCCGGCGAGACGGCCATGTGGCTGATGTGGGACTCACACTGCACTCCCTGGTTTGAACCCATGTTCCTCTGCTCCCCGCGGGCCGCGTCCAGGTTTGCTGGGAGGACGGGAGGGAGGATGCCGAGGCCTTGGGTGCCGGGGCTGCTGTTGGAGCTCTAGATGCAGGCTCCCTGTCACCTGGGTGCCCGGGGCCAGGCGGGGGCTGGGGTGGGCTGGCGCCTCCCTGGGACGTGACCTGGTGGGCACCTTGGGGAGGAGCTGGGCTGAGACGGAGGAGGTGGAGGGCGGGCCCTGGGGCGGGAGGCCTGCCGGGGCGCCTCGCTCTTGTGTCTGTGATGGGCTTCGCGTGGATGGGGCAGGCGCGTGTCAGCCAGCAGAAGGGAGCACACGGCCCTGCCCTGGGTCCCGTCCCACCGGCCGTACCCTCAGAAGCCACACCCAGGGGCCACCACCATGGAAGTCTGTTCTGGCCACGGATGTCTGAACATGCCCTGTTGTGTAGAGCTTTCCAGAGAGGCCCCTCGGCGTGGGGAGTGTTTCTGGGCTCAGAGCCACCCCCGGGGTCACCGACCGTAGATGGAGGGGTCGCAGGCCCAGGGCTGCTGGGAACCTGAGTGACTCGGGCTTCGCCTTCTCGTCCCGCAGATGGCGCCCCGGCCAGCACCCTTGCCCAGGTGGCCGCCCTGCTGACCAAGCGGCTGTGTCACATGCGCCGGGCCTGGAGCAGCACGCTCTTGGACCTGCTGCTGCCCGTCCTCTTCGTGGCCTTGGCCATGGGCTTGTTCATGGTGCGGCCTCTGGCCGTCGACTACCCTCCCCTCAAACTGGCCCCTGGTCATTACGAGAAAGCCGAAACGTACTTTTTCAGGTAAGAGACTTTTTCGGGGAGGGACCTTTCTTTTCTCTTCAAAACTGTGTCAGACAGAGAAATTGCAACACGAGCACCGGTGCTTTTAAGAGTTTCTGACACACGCGTGTTCTTGTCACCTGGAGGTCTGCGTCCTCGGGAACCCTGGGGAGCTCGGCTCCGCCAGGCGGGTGTTCACAGCCAACGAGGCTGGCCTGGCCTCCACGCCCCTCCCCAGGGCCACGTGTCCTCAGTGGGGGAGGGCTGTGACACTGGCTGAGGGGCAGTGGGCCGGTCCCCCACTAGCCCACGGCCTCGAGCAGGGGCCGGGCTTGAGGGGGCTGGATCTGTTCCAGAACTCTGCGGGCTTTAAAAAAGTGTGTAGGTGGTATACTTCACAAAACCACCTGCAGTTGCTCTGGGACCACAGCCTGTACCTGCACGTCCCCCTGCAGAGAACGCCCGACTTCTCTCTCCCCGCGGGGCTGGGCTCGTGTGCATTCTGGGCCAGACGTGGCCTGGCGTTGCGGCCAGAGCTCAGACCAGCGCAAGTCCTGCCACCAGACGCATTCGTGCCAGACGTCCTCCCGCTGCTGGGGTCTCGTTCCTCTGACCTGGGACTGTGTTGCTGAGGGGGGGGGGCGGGCCCTCAGCCCTCAGGTCCTGCCCCGTGGGTGGGTGGCAGCCTCCAGGTAGAGTTCAGCACGAGTCACCGAGCACCGGGTACGTGCCAGGCCTGCATGTGTACCCTTCTCTCCTTTGGAGGGTCTGTTCGCGGCCTCGGCCAGGACTCTGCGCCGCCTGGTCCCCTGCTGCAGGGGCGCGTGAACCAGGCCGTTCACAGTGACAGCAACGGGGCTGCAATGGTCCCGCCTGGGTCGGAGACGCGCTTCTCCACGCTGTGAGCTGAAGGAGCTGCACCCTGACTCTCGCCGGTGTTGGCGAGCCGAGTGGTGAGCGTTCTGGAACCAGATGTGCACGGAAGCAGGCACAGAGGAAAACAGACCGGGGGCCGCTGGGTGTGTCTGTGTCACTGTTCCTGTCACCCCCGGCCAGTGGCTTTCTTCCTCCTCACGCCCCATGCTCCTGGGGCCTGGGTTCGATGACAGGAGAGGCCCCGTGACAGCCCTGGCACGGGCGGGAGTGTGAGTCCCGAGTGGCCCCCCTCCAGGGGCTTCCCGCCGTCTCTGGCACCTGGATCCCGGCCTCCTCCCTCCCGTTCCCAGGCTCCCCCAGCTCAGGTGCTGGAAGGGCCCACTGCATACTGCAGCCTCCTCATGCCTCCTTGGGGCGGGGCGGGGAGGCTGAGCTCCGGTGGCCTCTGAGTGCTGTCCTTCAGAGCATGGGTCCTTCCTGGCGCCCAGCGCCCACGCTCTGCATCTTGCCTTCAAACTGCATTCACGTGTTGCCTGCCCCCGGGGAAGGCAGCCCCAACTGACTCTGTGCGGCGTAACTCCCACGGGGCCGAGGACCTCCTGGGGAAGCAGCTGCTCAGCAGGACCCAGAGCTGGGAACTTGGGGACCCGCCAGGAGCCCCAGGTCCTCCAGGTTTCCAGGTTGCTTGAGGGGCCAGGGAGGAGCTGGTTAACAGTGCAGAGACCCTTTGGGACGGCGTTCAGGGACACGCATTTGTCCAGCCGCACTGCTGGTCACTCTGACGCACGTCCCATCGGAGAGCTGCTGGCTTGGAGGGAGCGGCAGTGACCCCGTTTGGGAGCTGCCTCGGGGGGCCCGGGCGGCAGTGGCGCTGCACCCCAGGGCCCGCGTGCCCTGCACGGTGCTGCCAACACAGCGGGGGTTTGCAGGCGGCCCTGGAGCCACAGCGGAGGGACAGGCGCTCGAGTTTCACGGCAGCGGGGACCGTTTAAAGCCACTTGTTTATTTTTTCCAGTGACCTCTAGATCTAAGCAAAAAAAAAAAGGAAAAAAAAAAAGTAAGAAGTAAACCATAACTTTAAATCTTGCTCTTAGTAACGACTCCACGTAAACTACTTTATGGGTCAATATTTTTTTCTTCAGAAAAAGTGTTTTAAACTCTTGTGTTTGTTCTTGGTCAGTAGGTGAGAAGAGAGAGATCTAGGGAGTTTTTGCAGATGGTGGCTTCCTTCACGGCGGCCGTCCGGGGCGAGTGTCTGTCCCCGTGGAAGTGTTCTCGCGTTCGTCAGGAGCTGAAAGCTGTTCCCGCAGAGGCCGCGCTGCCCACTCGCCAGGCACAGCTTTGCTGTAAAGTGTCGGCGTTTTTCATTGTCATGTGTTTCTGGCCATGGCCGGAGGGAATCCTGTTAGGCCAGTTATAAACCATGTTGAGCGGAACAGTAAAAAACCCAGTTATTTTATCAGCAAAAATGGGTTTACTTGGGAATAGCAGAGAATTGCAATTCGGGATACATAGGAAAAAGTGCCGGAGAGTCCAGGGAGCGAAGGAGAAGAACATCGCGAGGAGGAGGGAGCAGGGAAGGAGGTGCTTTGAGAGCACGGCCTGATGGAGAGAGAGTTCATGGTGGTGACGGCTTCCCATTGGCTGAGTGGCCGTGGTTCCCATTGGCTGGGCTTCCCCTCCTCCTGCTGGGGCTGTGGGAATGCCAGGCACGTCCCCCATGGGTGGCTGAGTAACGGAAGCCCAGGGCTGGCGCTGAGAGCTCCCTTCAGGCCTCCCGACTCCAGTTTAAATGAGGGCTCCTGCTTCATGGTCACAGCCGCCTGGGCGTTTAAAAATCTCCGCTGTGCTCCATCCAGCATCCTTCCATAAAGACCCTTCCTGGGTTTGCGCACCAGTGGAGGTGGGTTCCGGCGCCACCCAAGACAAAGTCGTGCTCAGCAGAAATGCAAAGCTGATTCTGTGTGATGCGTTCACATTTCTCTCCCATTACAGTTGCTCCTCCCCGAAAGGCAGGGGTCAGGGAAGGCCGACTTTAGGGAAGTCAGAGAGAGGGTAGAGACGAAGAAGTAGGCCTCGCCCTTCAGTTTGTCGGGGATCTCACACTGTGTTCAGCAGGTTATTTCTGAGAACAGCTTTGCTCCCACTACTGCCCTTCGCGCAGGGATTGTTCGGTAATGAGACTGAAGAGGAGCCCACAGTTGAAACCTAGTGGGAATGTCTCCGAGTCCCTGGGCAGAAAGAGGAGAGAAAAGGTGTGGGGGGTGGGGTGTGAGGTAGGGGGCGGGGGCTCCCAGAGAGGGGCGTGGTGCCCAATGACTGGGGTAGGTCCCAGCCAAGGAGCAGGAGAGGGTGCCCTTCAGAGGGGGCAGCACCTCAAGGCGGGTCCACCCAATGGGAAGGCACTTCCACGGGTGGGGTGCGGCCCCCTGGGGGAGAGCACTGGGGGTGTGTGTCCAAAGGTGTCGAGGCCTGAAGAGCGGAGGGACTGACATGCTATTTCAAGGCTCCTAGGCTGGTGGCAGGGAAGTGGTGTGTGCTGAGTGTAAAAGATGTGTGATCGGCGTGTCAGAGGCTCACGGAGCTGGTGAGGAAATCAGGAACCGCATGAAGCCCCCACCACGCAGAGGCTGCTCTGCACAGGATGGAGAGCGCGCTCGTTCCTGGGCTTCGCTGTCGCTTCCGGACGTGCGGGTGCAGCAGCCCTGCCCACCCAGGCCCCGCAGCCGAGTGCTGACGGCAGCCCAGAGAGCGGTGGTGGGGCCGGTCCGACGCCCACGGCCGTGAGCAGAGGCCCCACCGGGGAAACCGGTGGTCGAGGAGCGCACTGAGGCTGCTCACGTCCCCGGGGGAAGCTGGCGCTGTGAATTCTGCAAAAGAAGCCATTTCTGTGCATTTGTTACTGCTCTACTTCTTCCAAGAAGACTCGAGGTCTCTGTGTACATACACGTGACCTACCGAGCTGCTAAGGCCTCAGTGTCCTCTGTTTTGGGGGTGAGTGACCCCAAGGATGGCAGCTCAGAAGCATTCTGTAACAGACGTGATGGAAGTCCTAGACGGCAGTAAACCCTATCGTGCAGAAGCTTAATTGGTTAACATGAGCCCGACTCCCGGTGGACTCCCGTTTACCGAGGGTTAAAATACCGTTTTCGCAGCGTCCTCTCCAGGCTGCTGCTGCTCACAGCCGGTGTGCGCACTGTCCTGCCGTTGGTTTCCACGCCTCCCGGACCAGAAGGGCTGCGCCCCACGGGTGCTCGGAGCGTGGCGTGGCTCCCAGCTGCTCTGCGCGCCTGACCGGGCGGCTGGATGCGGGCGGGCCCTGGGCTGTGATCTCGGGGGCCGGTCCCCACAGCCCCACCGCGTGTCCTTTCTCTCCTGACAGCAGCAGCGGGAGTGACGATGCGGAGCTGGCCCAGGTGCTGCTGCGGACGTTCGGGGACGAGGGGCTGCTCTGTGCGGACGGACACTCGGACCCGTAAGTGCCCGCCGCTCTGGCCCGGGCGCCGCCGTCTGTGTGCGCGGCGCGCATCCACGTTCCCACAGGGGCCTTCCTCGTGGGGACCGGGCCGCGCTACGCAGGCCCTCGGGGCGTGGCCACCCAGGGTGACCGGAAGCCAGCTGTGCAGGGGCCCCCTCCCGGCCTCGGCAAACGCAGGGCTCACGTGACGGCCAAATGCGTCGGTCAGCAACTGACAGCATCGGTTTCTTTAGTGGAACTCAAAGCTAAAAGACTAAGTAGAGTTAAATATGAGACATATGTTAACCGCTGTTCACTTTTAGGGAACACTTGAGCGTGTGAAAAATTAGCTGTCTTTTTTTTTTTTTTTTAACTAAAGGGACTTCAGTCAGTAACTTCGGTTTGGGAGTGAATTACCTGGAATATTTTTTTTCCTGGGATGAAAGTGATCGCATAGTGACGACTTTTTAATGAAAACTTGATAAAGCACATCTTCCTTGACAGACCTTCCCTCCTGCTTTGCCGGGCCGTGCTTTGCAAGGGTCGCGTGTACCTCGGGGCTGCTTGGGGGCTGGGCCGGTACAGGGTGGGCCTGGTCTTGGGGTCACCATTGTTGGGGACGCCATGGACGAGGGCAGTGAGGGAGACCGTGAGGGCGCGGTAAGGGCCGCAGTACGCGACTCCAAGTGACAGACGCAAACGCCCCCCGGCAGCGCAGTGTCTGGATGTCTCTCTGATCCCTGACAGCACATGTCACCCTGTGTCTGTGTCGTCCATTAGCTCCGGACTGAACGGCTGCTGATGGTCTCGGGGAGGAAGAATTAACAGAAAATTAATTACGCTGTTTCCCTCTAGTGTTCTCTTGGAAAGCCAAGTAGTTTCTTGAGCCACTTAAGAGCTTCTCTGGTGATGCTTTTCTCTCTCTTCGACTGAAGTGATGGAGGGAGACGGAAAGGTAGCCCAGGGCCCTGAGGGTGCAGTCCCCACCCAGCATGGTACAGTGAAGGAGCCGCTGGCAGAAAAAGACGTTTCTTCTAAATCTAGTCTCCTAAGAGGGAAAAAAGGGGATACATGCCCAGGACAGGAGAGCACACCCACAGTTCTGTTTGCTCAGCAGCTGCTTAGTGTCCAGCTTCTCCACAAGAGTCCACGCCGGGCCCCAGCTCGGCCCGCCTGCAGACCGCCCTGGCCTTTCTCTGCTCCCCCCACCCCGCCCGTGTCTGGGTTTCTCCTTATACTTCGTGACATCCATGTGGTCTGTCCTTAGCAGTCCTTTCTGTGACCGTTTCTGCCCCTTGTCCGTGGTCTCAGTCACAACAGGCCGGGCTGCGGGCTGTGGGCTGCCCACCCGAGGGCTGTAAGTGCTTCCACCGATCCTGCTGCTGGTGGTGGCCACGTGGCCCCAGCTGCGCTCGCGTCACTAAGGTCACAGACCGAGCGGCAGTCTTTCCAGGAGACAGGGCCGTCCCTCCTCGGAGAACGGAGTGTCGCTGACTCCAGCGGGTTCCTGGGAGGAGGCCTTTGAAGCGGCGCGTTGCATCCCGCTTACTGGCTGTCTTCTGTTGCCCTCTGTGAGCGCCGTGGCTGGGGGACACGTGGGGTTTCCGCGTCTCATGCCCCTCTCCTGAGGAAGGCAGTCAGGTTCCCCGAAATCTGTCGTGGCACCAACCCGACCTAGAATTGAATTTTCCTCATAATAGATGAAGAATAACTCAAAATTTAAAATCTGCCAAAGTTGTAACTTTCAGAAACAACGGGCAGGTTTAAGCATTGAGTTTCATTTGACAAGCCTGACAGCCTGGTGACACTCCAGTGGCTATTTCTCGACTATTTCAGAGGTAGAATGGTCACTTTCCCGACCGTTCTTGCTGATGTTTTGCATGTAAATGGAAAGTGGCAGTGAGGTAATCAATCTCTCTTGAATATCAAAAGCCAGGTGAGGAGGCGCTGGGTTTCTCTCCATGAGTCGGCTGCCACCGTAGGAGGTCTCCTCAGTGAGGTCCCACCACGCACAAGGTCAGGGCACCATTGGTGACAGAGGCCTGGGGGGTCGAGGATCCAGACCCCAGAACTGTGTGCACATCAGGCGTCACGGGACCGGAGTGCCTGAACCCGCCTCCCGCCCTCCCGTGCGCTGACTCTGTGTCCAGGGCGCAGTGCGCAGCCTTCCCTGAGCCTCGAGGCGGGGCAGTGCTCTGAACCCGGAGTCCGCCAGGCACCGCGCCGCTCCTGGTGCGGCTCCGAGGGCGTGTCGTCCACTCTCCGAAGGGACCCGGCCAGGGGAGTAAGGGAGGTGCGGAAGAGGCACGGAGGACTCACTTCTGGGAGAACTGCGCTGTCCTACCGCCCGGCCGGTCGTCCCTGAGGGCTGGCGGCTGGGGGTGGAGGACGCAGGGGCAGCCTGCTGGGCTGAGCAGGGAAGGAGCCACTTTAGACAGCCGTGACCAGATGCAGCAGTCACATTAACCCCAAGGGTGTCTGAGTCGACTTCTAAGTCTCAGCCAGAGTCCCCACGGGATAACTGGCCAAGAGCAGGGACGTCTTTACATTATTTCTGGTTATCAAGAAAATTAAATGGAAACTGCACTTTGCTGACCACGGTCACAGAAATGCCAAGCTCCTTTTCACTGGACGGGGCTGGATTGTCTCCTCCTTGTCCTGTGCTGGAGCAGGGCCGGAGCCGAGGCCTGCCTTCCGCAGCCTGTGGTGGCCGGGTCGGGCCGCCTTGCCTGCCGGGGCCGCCCCTCGCTGCCCCACAGAAGGGCCCACCAGCCTGGTGCCAGTAGCGCGGCGAATGTGACTTTCTCCCTTCTTTCCTGATTTTTGAGTACACAGGAATAATTATCCTCACTCAAGCAACTTTTGATGTAAAAAAATCGAAGTGTGAGGTCTACAAGGAAGGAAGCTACAGGGGAGCTGTGGAACGAAAAGGTTTGAGCTACGCTGCAAGCTGTCTTCACAACAGTTTCTGATTCACCACCTTTCTTCACACAGAAACTGAATTGTTGTTTCTTGTTGAATGACGATTAATCCTGGCGTCATGTCAGGAGAGGAAGTGAGCAGTCACCGCGTTCACTCACTGCTGTGTCGCTGCTGAAGGTGCTCGGGTTTGGGACCAGCAGCCTCAGGGCTTGTGGCGAGTCCCTCTGCCCCCAGAGAAGTCCCCGGGGACCTGGCCCTCTGTTACCCATAGCAGAGTGCCATCGACCCGAGTGGGGCCTCTTGTCTTGTCGGGGACACTGCCGTCAGGGTGGCAGCCCCGTCGGGAACGCGCATGTGAGAGCCGGCGCTGCAGCAGGTGGGGTGCCGGGTCTGGTGCTCGCCTGACGGACCCACGGCGGCTGTCACCTGACCCATCTGTGTTCCTGTGTCCTCTCCGCAGAAAGGACCCTTCCTGTTGGCGCTCGGACCCGCTTTTCCGCCGAGAAGCCCAGGCTTCCTGTGGCTGCCTGGTAGGTTTCTGTGGTGGTCTGATTTTTTTTAAGGTGAAACCTTAAGAAACAGCCATGTTTACTTTGTTTGTAACACCTCACTGTTGTCAGCCCCGGGAGCCTCCGGTTCCAGTTCACCTGGGGAGACGCCGCCCGGAAAAGTGCCATTCCTAGAGTGAGCACTGAGACAGCACAGCCATTACCTGGGCTCCCGGCCCCCGCCCCCACCCGCCCCTTAATCTTCCCTAATGATGAGGATGCTAGACTCGCCCTGGAGAGACGTTTCCCAGCCTTTCAGGGCAGGCTGACAAGGCTCTTGTCACGTGATTGCCCATTCGCGTTCCCAGAGCTGGAGCGCAAACGCTGAGATGCCACTTCGCTTTGTGAGGGTGGCGGCCCCTGTCACTCAGGGCCGGGGCTGCCTGTCTGGGGGGCGCCCCTGAAATCCGCCTGTAACACTGATTGGGATTCCCCTCCAAGGAGACTGCAAAGGCATCAGTCAGAGGGGCAGGCCCGCAGCCCCCCATCAGCAGCTCCCGTGGCCGCCCCGACGTCCAGAACGGGGGAGAAGTGTCACGGCCCGAAGTCCTGAGTGTCCCTGGTGCACGGCCCCGCTGGCGCCTGAGCAAGTCCCGGGGGGGAGCCGCTCAGTTTCTCCCGCGGGCACGTGGGACGGCGCATGCTCCGCGGGGTTCCCGTGCTGACTGTCCTCTCACTTCGTGGCCCAGTGCTGCTTGGGGTCACCGAACACAGGGCCGCCCCGTGGGGAGGGTTCCCCCCCGAGTCCTCGCGGCTCTGCCCGCACGCGCAGACCGCCAGGCACCTGACGCCCCCAGTGTCAGTGCCCACCGAGGCCCGGGCGGGGTCCTGGTGCGGCTCCCAGAGGTAGGTGACACCCAAGGACATGGAGAAATTAGGATGTGCTGTGCTTGGCTGTGTATAATGTGCACCCACGTTTTGGCCCAAACTTTCAGAAAAAAAAATCATTTTAATTTTTTAATGCAGGTATTTGTTTATATTGAGATAGTTGTTTTTTGTATTGTAAAGGAATTTTAGCATTTATTTTTTAACATACGGATATCATTGCTTTCTAGAGTTACAATTCTAATGCATAAGCATAAAAGAATTTACATTTATACAGACACGGAATTGTTACTACCCATGTATAATGTGCATTCTTGTGCATTCTCTCAAAAAGTCTAGGCAAAAAAGTGTACGTTATACACAGGAAAATACGTGTGTAAAAGGCCACGGGTAATTTAGTGAAGATTGAACACCGTGGAAAGTCACACTCAGGTACAGGCAGCGTCAGGAAGCCTGCTTGTTGGTGGGTCCTGACTGAGTTTCTCTTTTCTCTCTTCGGACACGATGACAGACCTGCCCCAACGCCAGCGCCGGTGTCCCCTACCTGACCAGCCGCCTGGGCCACACGCTGCTGAACCTCTCGGCCGCCCACCTGGAGGAGTTCTTGCTGCTGCCCAGCGACAAGCCCCGGTGGGTGCCAAGCCGCAGCTGCTGCGGAAAGCCCCTTGTGGCAAATGCCACGTTTTCGGCCTCGAAAGTCTAGTCCGAACCGCGGGGCTCAGGAAAGTTCCAGCGAATGCCTCGGGGGTGGGGTGACTAGGCCCTGACTGCCCAGGGCCTCTGGGCAGCATGAGAGCTGTCCCCCTTCGGCATCCCCACGCCAACCCCCCCACCCCCCTGGCAGTGGCGCGCTAACCCGAGGTCGCTGTTCCCAGGCTCGGGGGCTGGTCCTTCGGTGTGCGAGTCCCGGGTCCCGGTCCAGAGGCCCGTCCGGCGGCAGCCACACCGAGAAGCCTGGCCAAGGTAACAGTCTTCCGTCTTGTGTGGTTTCGCTGCTCCTGGTGCAGACAGCGTCCAAGGAGACCCAGCACCCAAATACACCCGCGGGCACGGGGGACCGGAGGGCATCCCGGTGTTGGTTCCCGGGAGGGAAAGAGCTGCACGTGCGTGCCCTGGAGAGAGAAGGGCTTTCCTCCGACCGCGTGGCAGACGCCACGGCTGTGTTAGGGTCGGGATCCACCTAACGGACCTGACGCGCAGGAGAAGGTGGTTCTCAGTGACGTCCCCACCAGGGCCACTCTGAAGGTCTCTCTTCCTTCCCCGCGGGCCCTGACCGCTCTTCCTCTGGGAGGCCGCCGGGCCCAGATGGGACACAGGACAGCAGCGCCTCGCTGGGCCTCCGCGGGCCAGCTGGCACTGCCGCTGGGGACTGGGGCCGCAGCCCTGGGCACCCCTCAGCTGGTGCACGGAGAGAACATGGGACTGGCGTGGAGGAAGATGCCTCTGACCCCCAGCAGGGCCGCAGGCGTGCTGCGTCCACACGGCCTTCAGGTGGGGCAGGTGGCAGCGTCCACGCTTTAGTCCAGCGCGGGACATGGTCTGGTGGTGTCCCTGCTGAGGAGGAAATCGGGAAAAGGCAGGTCGTGGCAGCGAGGGGGCCACTCGTCACACCGCACATGTGAGCCTTGTCAGGGGAGGCACCCCACTCCGGCCCTGTGGTGGTGGTGGGGGGCTTCCATCACTCCCGGAGCCGGAAGCTGCTCAGTCAGGGCTCGTGCGTGCAGGTGGCTTAGTCAGTGAAACACAGGCTCCGCACAGGCGCTTCCCGGTGGCATCCCCGATGAGAACCTCAGTGTCCACACTGCGCCACGCAGCCCCGGAGGAGGGTCTCAGCAGGCGTGTCTCACAGAGTGGTCCCTGGGGGAACACTCACGGCGCTGGGCAGACCCTGGGAACCGCTCCTGAGCAGGCAGCGCGGGCGAGGAGGGTCGCGGCTCTGCACGAGAACACGGCGACTCAGAGCCTGACGGAGAAAATGACCTGAGATGCATGGGCTGGTTTTTCAAACGAGGATGTGGCTGTGGTCAGCACATGCCTAGTTAGTAGAAGAAATCTGTTCACTTCCTCTAAGCGTATTTAAGCCTTTTCATTGCACTCACCCCGCCCTTCGTGTTTACAGGGGTTGTGTCTTTGCGGGCGCCGGGGCCAGCGGCCGGGCGGCCCCTCTCTCTGCTGCAGGCCCACGGGCCCCTCCCCACCCCCTTTCCTCTGTGTGTTGATCCGTCTTCTGTATCGACGTGTTTCGTAGGGGCTCCCGCTGTTTTGATGTTGCTGATCTAAGACCATCCAGATCTTCGGAGGGTTCTCTTCTAATCTGTACAGAATTTTTATGAGCTTGTTCGAGCCAAACTGACAACAGGCTGGAAACAAGATCTCAAAGAGCGCGATGCTCCAGAGGCCAGCAGTTTGCAGGCTTCTGCACGTGTTCGGAGTGGAAGGGGGCGGAAGGAGGATCGGGTGGAGGTGGGAGAAGGCGAGGGGGTGGGTCCCAGGGTTAACTGGACCGCGTGCTCTGCTGAGGGCGACCACGCCTCCCAGGCCTCTGGAAAAGAGGCCTTTCGAGGGGGCGCCGACCTGACGCCAGAGAGACCTGCAGTGCGGGCTCAAGGCACGCCTCTCAGTGAAGAAGCCACGCGCCTGGGCGTGACCGCCCGTGGCAACCTGTCCGGTTAGAATGTGTGACCGCATCCCCGTGAGGTCACTCCCTGTGAGGTCACTTTGGTCACACCGATTCAGGCACCCATTTCTCGTCCTCAGGGCTGTTTGGCACATACTTTGCCGGGCACAGGAATGCACGGAAACTGGAGCAGTGGTGGCTGGGCTTCCCCTCCGGGTGTGTAGGCGCCTCGGTCCGAGAGTCCCGCAGGGCGGCTGGCAGGGGTGTAGCGGCACACCCAGGCACTCCTCTGCCGCTCGCTGCCGCCTGGCCTGGTACTTGGCCTTCAGGGTTCCTTCACAAGATGCTGTACCATTTCATCGTCTTTTTGAAGATAAAATAGAAAGTTTTCAGAGGAATAGGCTTAACATGAATTAAATTCATTGCCTTGTAGAAGGTCGCTCATGGAACCTGTCTGTGTTGTTTCTTTCACGTTCTGAGTGTTTATCTTGTTTAATCAGAATGCCGGCTAGATTGTATCCACTTTGGATAAAATTCTGTTCTCAGGGAGTTTCATGTATTTGAACACCCACTGAGGGACTTTCCTTCCAGCTACTTAGTTGCTTTTCTAAGGGAGTGTCACTGGTGGTCCCCGGCAGGAAGGGCCTGTTCTGGGGTGTCACGCTGCCCCCCTGAAAGGAGGTGAGCTGCCGCCTCCAGGAGCTGGCTCTTAGGCATCCTCACGCCGATGCGGGCGAGGCATCCCACCGCAGACCTCCGCAATGCTGTCCAGGGCTTCTGAAAACCAATCCTGAGAAAAAGAGAAAAACTCTCCTTTTGAACTCGGCTAAATCGTAAATGTTAATTTGAAGATCATCATAAATGCTGTTTTACCTGAAGGATTTGTAAAATTCCTTCCAAGTAAAGGCCAATTCACAGAAGCGCTGAAATGAAGTTCAAGAACCTTTAGACTCGGTTCCTCGAAACTTCACGGGCCAGTCAGTCATCCTTTGCCAAGTGCACTCCGACCAGCAGGCAGCCACAGGCCGCTCGGTCCACCACCGACACGCACTCGTTCAGCTGGCAGCTCGCGGGGTCGGCCTGCTCCCTGGGGGTGTCCGTGCCTCCTGGGAGCCCTCGGCCCTCGTCTCTGCTGCCCTCAGAACTTCTGCCGTCCCCGCCATGGCCGTGGGTGCGGAGGGATTTGGAAATATGCCATTGGAGCAACTCACTCGCTTCCTGCCTGAGCGGGGCTGGGCTCTGGGCCCTCTGCCCCTCAGAGGTGGCGCGGTGCGTTCTTGGATCCGGTCTGAACGCTGCGTGCACAGTGACGACCTCTGCAGAGCCCATGGGGGCCGCTCCGTCCTGGACGCCCCGTCGGAGGGGTGAGCCGTCTGTCAATGGAATTACAACCAGAATTTGCCAGTTGATTCATTAACTTCTTCAAGACACTCATCAGCCTTCCGCGCTGAGAACAGTTGAGAACTTTCTCCTTAAAACAGTATTATTTTGAAATATGGATGCCGATAGTTCGACTGGTCCTCCTTTTGCGGCCTTACAGTTCCGCCTTCAAGGACCCCGTCTGTCTCCTGTCCCCTCCTCTCCGGCGGGCCCGCGACTTTATCCCCACACTCAGCCAGTGTTCTGTTCCATTTATTCTGAGAAGTGGTGTTCCACACTCAGTTACTAATTTGAAAATAATCTCTGCTTTTTTGATCGTTTTCCTCACTTTTAATTTGCAGGTCAAATTTCATTCCTTACCAGTGGAGAGGGAAAACAATGATGGGTTAGGTTCTCATCCGCTGTGAGAGTGTAATTATAGAGAACATCCCCATCCGTTCTGGGAACATTAGTCTATTTTTAGCTGTGAGTTACATGCTTCCGATAAACAGGAAGTCGGCAGACAGGGTTTGACTGCTCCCTGCCGGCCAGGCCAGAGCATCGCCGGGGGCGGGGCCGCCCACAGGTGCAGCGGGAGAGCAAGGCCCGGCCGGCTATGTCTGTTGGTGGGGGGGCGGGCTCAGCGCAGGCTCCTCTCTTTTCAGGTGTGGTACAACCAGAAGGGCTTCCACTCGCTGCCCTCCTACCTGAACCATCTCAACAACCTGCTCCTGTGGAGGCTCCTGCCCCCCGCCGAGGACTGGAGACCACACGGTGAGGCCACTTGGCATGTGCTGCATGTCGCTGCTTTCAGGTGACAGTGTTCTCGAAGGAGAGAGGCAGGGGAAGCCCTGGGGTGGGACCCTGGCGAGCAGCGAGTGGCCAGTCCGTGTCTGACCACACACACGCCGCAGGCCTGCTTGTCTGGGTCTGTGTCTGCCTCCATCTGTGTCCTTGAATGGCGCCCCCTCCCCGAACAATGACTTGTCTGTGCGGCGAAGGGGGCGGGTGGCCTGAGAACTGCCGCCCCTCCCTCGCGCGGCCCCCGTGGAGAGCTGGCCGCCGCGGCAGGCTCGCGGACACTGGCAGCGGGGTGCTGTACTTGGGGGTGGGGCGCGCACCCACAGGAGGCAGGTCGAGGATCTGCCACTGTGAGGGACAGGGCACCGAAGCGCAGACGCGCCGCCTCGCAGAGGACAAGAGCTTGGTGCCCGGAGACCACAGGAGGTGCGGCTGGGATGAGACTGGGAACCGCGGAGCCGGCTGTGCCCGTTTCCCGTCGCTGCGGGCCAGTTCCCGGAAAGAACAGCCAGAATGTGCATGATGAGAATAACCAGGCGATGAAAAAGAACTTCAGTGTTTTCAAGGGCACGTTCTGAAGCGTTTCTGAAGACCTTTGGAGGGACGTGAGGGAGAGACGTGGGCGAGCCACTAGGCGTGGGGAGCCGACCCCGCGACCTCATCAGCCCCGCCCCCGCACACTGCTGACGTCACCCACGCGTGCACACAGCCCAGTGGAGGCAGCACCCAGCGGCAGACGTCACTGCAGTCGCGCGGCTTTCACAGCGAGGGCATCAAAGGACGCAGAAGACCGGTTGGCTGGGGTCCAGAAAGTTGGGGCCAGAGGTCTCTCCGCCGCCGTCACATTCAGCCTAAAGACGCCACCCCATCTCTGCTCCATCCCTGCATCCCTCCCCAGGCCTGTGCCTTCTCTATGCTGGGCTCTGCCCCAGGAGGGCTGCTGGGCAGAATTCCTGATCCCTGAGAGGGATTGCTCCCCGCAGCCCCGACAGGCAGGAGGAGCCCTGCTTCCCAGAGTCGCGCTGTGCGGAGGAGCGGGAGGCTGTGGGCCGCAGGTGGACGGCTGAGGCGGGTTGTGGGGGGAGCATGCGCCCCTGCAGGTGTGAGTCCTCCTGCCTGCCGCCTCTCCACTGGGATGGGGAAACACGGGCTGTGGGGAGCAGGCTGCCTGCCACCTGGGCCGTCTTTGTTCTTTCTCTGGTTACTTTTATCTCTCAGAAAATAGGAACACGTGTCTCTCGTTTAAAGACCTCTCGCTCCCACCCCACTTGGGCAGAATGCAAAGAAAATCTCAGCACCAATGCAGAGAAATGTTTGCTTGATTTTGAATCGTGCTTCATCCTGCCAGACTGCTCCTCCTGAGTAACTGTGGTTCTAAACGCATCTGAGGTGCCCCAGCCCAGCGCAGCATTCCAGTTCAAAGCTCGCCCAGTGTTCGTAAACCAAAGCTGCCCGGTTCCCTGGGTGCACACAGTCAGTGCTTCAATCATGGCCTTCGGTGGGCCCAGTCCGCGGTCGGTGGCAGCCCCCCGCCCGGGTCTGCACTGGGATGGGGTCTGCATGCACCGCTGCACTGGGTCCTTCCCAGAAGCCCCTGCTCCCCTCCTGTCCTGATCCTGAAACCCTTGTGAGTGCCTCGGTTTGCGGGTGTCGTCCCGGGACTGGGCTGCGTCCCATGAGGGTGGCGGGCTGCAGGGGGGGGCCTGCGTGTCCGTCCCGTCGGCACCCTGCACAGGTGGGCCTCGAGGCAGGGCTGGTGGAGTCAGTTCTCAGTCCCGGGAAGGAAGAGGGGTCAGCTCGGTCTCCGACACTTGATGACGCTCCGTGGATGTCTGGTGGCCAGGCTCCCTCCCTCAGATTCAGAGCAAAGTCTGCACGTGAGCGATTCGCTCTGTGAGGAAGGCTCTCCGCTCACAGTCGGGGTGCAGCCGGAAACACGCGGATCAGGAGAACCAGCGGATGGGGACGGGGACCGGGCGTGCGGGTGGGGGGCAGACTCCTGTCCCCCCCTTGTGGCCGCGTGGTTGAACTCTGTCCCAGCCCCTTTGCTGGAGCCCAGCCCCCACCCACGTGCTCTCACGGTTTGTGAACCTGCCTTTTTGTCACCGTCCAGACGTGGCTCTGTCCCCAGTGCTGGCCTGGCGTCCGTCGCAGAGCCCCCTTCCCATGCTGCTGTCCAGCCCCCGTCTCCTGCCCGTGCTCTGTCCTCAGGCCGGTGGGTCCCCACCCGTCCATCTCGCGGCACACAAACTAATGCAGCACACCAGCAAACACATTTTTGCCAATCGGACAAATATATGTGTGATTTTGATTGATTTCAAAAATAGAAATAATAATAGTAATTCCCTACCCTTTTAGCTCCAAAGTGACTTTCTGAAACATTAGGTGCCTGAATCTGTGTAAGGGCTTCTGGCATCACGAGTCACCCGATGGGACAGCCTGTGGTCAGCCGTGCCCGTGAGACGCAGTGCTGTTCCAGGACGCGTGGGCTGGCGGTGCAGACCGGGCGCCACACCGGGTGGCCGCTGCTGTCATTTTCCTGGTTGACAGTCTCAGGGAGCAGAGGCCATACCCCCGACTCAGTGCTCAAGTGCGGCCTGCTTCACGACCTCTCGCGGGGCCCAGGTGGCGAGTCGCCGCCTGAGGCCGCAGGCGTGCGTCTAAGGGCCAGAGGGCCGAGCTCGGCCCCGTGGTAGCGCCGCGCTGTCGCAATGCCTGCCGGCATGTGCCGGGTTCGCGGGGCTTCCTGCTCCTGGGCACCAGCGCGCCCCTGGGCGGAGCACACAGGAGAGCCCCCTGGGTGCAGAGGGTGGCGTGGCGTGGTGGGGGCTGTCTGCTGGCCGCATGGGAGAGGGCCTGCGGGTCACTTTCCAGTTTGTCTTCCACAGGAATAACGCTGTACAGTCACCCATACGGAGGAGCCCTGCTGAACGAGGACAGGATGTGAGTCGAAGGCGGGGTGGGGGGCGGCCCGCTGTGGAGCGAAGTCTCTGGGTTACTCGGGGGTCGGGGCTGCCTCTGCGCTCTCCCCGAGCGGTGTTGGCAGGCAGGGCTGCCGGGGTGGAGCCGGTGGGCGTGCCAGACGGCTGCGTCTCTGCGTGCAGGGTGTTCCAAGGGCGGATGTCCCTGACGTCAGAGATGGTCCAGTGATGTGTGGAGCTGTGGCTAATGCCTGCCCTTCCCCCCATGGGGCCGCTGTGGGGAGGCGGGGGACGAACCTGGGCCAGGGCCACGCCCTCGCGGGTGCATCCTGGGAGTCTTTTCCTGTGACTGGGGGTGGGCGCAGCGGTGGAGAGGCGGGGAGACAGGCAGACTCGGAAACGCCCCTCAACTCTGCACTCCTCAGCTCTGTCCCCTGTAGATGGGGACCAGTATTCCATGCCATCAAGGTCGCCGAGGGGATTCAGGGTGTGGTCCCCGCCCCCAGCCAGCCGGTCCCCCACTGGCCCGTCACTTGCTGTCCCCAGCAGGAAGGGGCTGAGCCCTGTTTCCTGGCTGACAGCCGCTGTGCTTGCTCGCAGCCTGGAGAGCGTCCGCCAGTGCGGTGTGGCCCTCTGCATCACGCTGGGCTTCTCCATCCTCACGGCCGCGAGGGGCAGCGCCGTGGTCAGGGACCGGGTGACCGGAGCCAAGAGACTGCAGCACATCAGCGGCCTGGGCCACGGGGCCTACTGGTGCGCCCACTTCCTGTGCGACATGGTAGGGCTGGGGGCGCTGTCCCACTGAAGCGTGCGCGCGCGTGGGTGTGTAGTGTGTATATCCGTGTGCGTGCATGTGCATAGCGCATGCATGTGTGCGGTGCACATTCATGTATGTGCGGTGTGTACGCACACAGTAGGTGCATGTGCGCACATTCGTGTGTGCGACATGTGTGAACACATGTGGTGTTTGTGCACGTGTGTGGTCTGGGGGTGACTTTCCAGGGTTGAGCCCACTGCTGTGAAACTCGTCACATGCAGAACAGACACACTCACCTGGAAGCTGACCCGTGCCCCGAGGTCACAGGACCCCTCTGCTCCCACCCCTCAGCTCTTCTACTCGGCTTCCGTCGGCCTGTGCGTCGCTGTCGTCCTGGCCTTCGGGCTGCCGGCCTTCACCTTCCGCCAGAACCTGGCCGCCACGGCCCTCCTGCTGCTGCTGTTCGGGTGCGTGAGGGGCAGCGCGCCCGCTCGGTTAGGGCTCGTTCCGGAGACAGGGAGCCCCGGGTGGCCCTGAACCTGCTGGGGGCTGCGTGCGCTCCTCTCCTTTCCAGCAATTACGTCGCTTCTGTGAGAGTCGAGACGTGAACGAGATGGGCCAGGGGGCTGCATGCCCCGTGGGGGAGGGCGGGCAGGGCATGGGGGCTGGGTGGCTCAGCCTGGCTCAGGACGGCCCTCAGGTGGTGACAGACTCGAGCCCTTGGACACGACTCTCCACCATTGTCACTCGGACATAGATCAGGGGCCGAGCGTGTCCCCTGGTGAGCTCTGGAGCGGCCGTTGTGGGCCTTTCTCCCTATGCCCCGGGTCTGGCATGCATTCTCTCTCCTACAGTGTTAGTAGTTTGGAAATGTTCATCTGACATTTACCTCCTTTTGTCTCAAGAAAAATGCAAAAGCAGAGAAGTCGTTCCATACATTTGTCCTTTATATGTACGAGTCAGGGTCACTGCCAGTGTCCCAGATCGGTTTCTCCTACGCACTGCACGCGCTGCATTGTGAGGGAGATTTGCTCTTAGCAGGAAAGAGTTAACATGCCAATTTATTATAATTTAAGGCTTTTTTTAAAAAGCAAAGCTTTGTCTGGTTTTGTCTAAGCCACAAGGTAAAAACAAAAGGAATTTTACACATATTACAGCTACGCCAGTGACTCAGGCTCACTCAAAACAGTTACGGGACAGAGTTTAGGCGCACCAAGCACCGGTCATTGCTAGGCGACTTGATGCAGTGATGGGTGGATGGTGGGGGAGGACGAGACAGGAAAACCACTTTTGGGAATATGGATGCAGCCCCTCCGCTACCCTGTGGCCTTGGAAATACGAGAGGGTCAGGCACCGCCGTGGAGGCCCATGGCTCACTGCCTGACGGAGCGGGCTCCAGAGCGGAAGCGGGCCCCCAAGTCTGTCCTTGAGCCTGGTGTTCCCCCGGAGCTCCAGCTTTCCGTGCGCTCGACGCACTCAGTTCTCACTGCCCCAAACAGGCATTACTCCTGCTTTCCTGGCGGCGGGCGGAGCCCAGGGCGAGGCCCAGGCAAGCCCCTTGGAGAGGACAGCAGAGTTCCAAGTCCAGGCCCACAGGCCGCCGGGCTGGGCCCTGCTCGGCAGTGTCAGGCCCTCTGCTGCCCCAGCAAACCGCTCACTGCGGGGGGAGGTCTGGCCGGGCCCGGGACGCTCGCCTCCGGTTCCGCTGTCAGAGAGGCGAGCGGAGCACAAACGCCCCTCCCCGGACCCCGCAGGTACGCGACTCTCCCGTGGATGTACCTGGCGTCCAGGCTCTTCCCCAGCGCGGACGTGGCCTTCATATCCTACGTCTCGCTGAACTTCGTCTTCGGCCTCTGCACCCTGATGATGACCACCATGCCGCAGCTGCTGGCCATCGTCTCTGGGGCCCAGGTCCGTGAGCGCCATGGGCCCCAGGCCTCGCCGGGGCGGAAGGCCGGCCCGGCTGCTCTTCCCACTGGAACGGAGTGTGCAAGCTGGTTATTAGTATACTAGTTCATATATACTAGTATAAATTAGCACGCTAGCTGTATGAATTAGTACACAGTCCCACAAGTTACATACTAGCTTATGCTAGGTTTGCCTCGTGAGGGAGAATGGGCTTCACCTGTGACGAGGTATGTAGCCGACAGCTTGCGAGTGTTCCTTGTATCGTGAGTGTGCGTGCTCCTTAGCCTTCGTGACGTGGCACACACACTGTGTGCCGTGTGCCAGGGTGCATCCCATGTCCCAACTCTGCTCCCTTGGAAGTACTGCTGTTAGGTCAGTCCCTGAGCTCGAACCTGAGCAGAGAGAGACCCACGCCTGAGTCCCGCCAGCCGCTGCGGGGACTGTGGCCTTTCTGGGTGGAGCCCGTGCTGCACGGCAGTTGCCCTGAGTTCCACGGTCGGCTCGGCCCCCGCGCCTCGGTGGGCTTTCTGCAGAGGCGCGTTCCCTCGGGCGGCGCCTTCTCTGGACCAAGAGGGCGGGGTCAGGGGCTGGCCTTTCCGTGCCGGGGCCTGGGCTCCCACGCGAGACCTGGTCTCCTCACTGGGACTCAGCTTACTTCCCAGGACCTCGTGCGTTTATTGAGAGAATGAGGAGCGATAGGAAGTTCAGCAGAGCTGGAGGCTCCGAGCGTTTTGCAGGAAGCGCCTGGTGGACAGTGATGAGCACGGTGATCGTTTTAATGTCACTGAAACAAGGCTCCGGCTGGCACAGGCAATGATGAAATTTATAGGAATGCTGAATTTTTATACATATTCAATTTAAAACCATATTTATCTTTTCCTCCCGTGAAGCACCTTTTAAAATGTATCCATTTATTATTATTATTTAATATTTTTATTTTCCATTTATCCCCTTTATCCCCCCTCCCCCACCCCCCAAGCACCGCACTGTGTGCGTGCGCGAGGCTTTTTTCTCGTCTGTGGGTCGATGCCCCCCAAGCCCACCTGCCCTGAGCTGTGAGCCTGCTCTCCCCATGAGCCTGCCCCCACTTTCCGTGTTAGTTCAGTCGTTCACTGGGTCCCACACGCGAGCGAGGCCACGCGGGGCTTGTCTTCCTTTGCCTGGGACACGGGGCGACACGGGGCTGACGCGGGGAACCGGACGCCATGATGGCTCTTGATTTGACTTCCTCTCTCCCTCTGTCCCCGCGCAGAACTTGCAGGACATCTCCGACGTGCTCAGGTGGGCCTTCACGCTGTTCCCGCAGTTCTGCCTGGGCCAGGGGCTGGTGGAGCTGTGCTACAACCAGATCAAGTACGACCTGGCACGCGGCTTTGGTGTCGACTCCTACGCCAGCCCTTTCGCGATGAGCTTCCTGGGCTGGATCTTCGTGCAGCTGGCCTGCCAGGGCTCCGTCCTCCTGCTGCTGAGGCTGTTGCTGCACGGGGACCTCGTCCAGTGGTCCAGGTGCGTGCTGCGGCTCCCCTCCGTCAGAGGGCGAGACGTCCCTCACAGGCTGCAGCCCGCGGGCGAGTGTGCTCGGCGTCACGCACAGCCCTTGGGAGTGGGCTCTAGGTTCCTTTCACTGGGGTGGTGTGAGTCCTGGTCTCAAGGGAGGAACGCGTCAGCAATGTGGGGCTGCCCTTTGGTGGGGGGGACGGGTGCATTGTTGGGGGGGCAGCGTCAGTAGCCCACGGCAGGTGTGAGCCCACGCAGGCCTGGAGTGTGGTCCCCCCACGTGGGTGCGTGTGCACACCCACATGTCCCTGCCGTTGTGCACGGGGTTCCACGTGGCTTTGCCAGGGCGTCCGTGTGTTCGCTGCCAGCCGGCACGCTGCAGTGGGCGAGGAAGGGCTGTGCGCCCGTGTCCCCTCCCTCCTTGGCCACGTGGCCTGTGCCCCTGGCCTCGGTCTCACCCTGCGAGGCCCTGTGGGAGCAGGGTCTCATCGGGGCCATGTCCTGGGACCTTGCTGCGGTGGCACACACACTGAACCCCTGTGGGAGGGGACGGCCCCCCTCTGTCACTTCCTGGCATGTTTCTTTGCTGTGTGGTGCAGGCCCCCGGGTCCCCCAGAGGCTCCTTGGTCCACGGGTGGGTGGCTGCCAAGGAAAGGGGGACGGGAGGAGGCATGTGCTTCCCTGCTTATTTAAAGCTAGTTTAAGACACGAGAAGCTGCCAGATTAGTACAGAGTCCCTGTGGACCCCTCCCCCAGCGACTCCCGGTGACCCCAGTGACAGCATGATGGTGCCGCCAGAACCTGGGGGCTGATGCGGGGACGGCGCCGCCCACGGTCTGTGCCGTGTAGTGATGATGCCGTGTCTGGGCACCCTGCTCACCGGGAGTTCGAACGCACCAGAAGTCAAGGCGCACCAGGAAATCACCAGGAGAGTTGAAAAGGGAGTAGCCCAGACTTTGGAGCAGACGAGTTGGAGGTGGACATGAAGTTTGAGTCCCTCTGATCGATGCTTGTGCAGCCCCGCATGCCGGTGCCAGGCCAGGCGCCGCTGCGCTGCCCTTCACGCAGCCTGGGTGTGCCGTGCGGCTGTGCCTTGTGGGCGCTTCTTCCCACCGACTTGCTCAGACTGGCCATGTGCTAGAGTCGCTCAGACTGTGCGCTTCTGTGTGGTGACCTTTTCTCCATCCAGGTTTCATTTTTCACACAGTCGAAGGTGGGACAGGGACTCTGGCCGGCCAGGAGGACGGGGGGGGGGGCATGGAGCTGGCCCCTTTTCGGCCTCTGACCCTTCCGCCGTCTCCAGGCCTCCAGCCCTGCGTCCCGGGAGTGAGCTGACTCTGACCCTCCCTCCCAGGAGCCGCGCCGCCAACGTCCAAGGCACAGTCACGTCTTGTGAGGACGTGGACGTGGAAGAGGAGCAGCTGCGGGTGTTGAAAGGAAGGACCGGTGGGGACCTGCTGGTGCTGTGCAACCTCAGCAAAAGCTACGGGCGCCTCTGTGCGCGGCGCACGGCCGTGCACGACGTGAGCCTGGGCCTGCGGCGCGGAGAGGTGAGGGCGTGTCCCCGTGCCGCCCTTCCCACCGCAGGCCCGCGAGGCTGTCATCGTCACCTGCCCCTGTCGTGCTCGGGGCGTGGGCAGTCACAGCTGCTGGCAGCCTTCGGGTTCCAGCGGCTCCGGCACGTCCTGCAGAGGCCACACCGGGTGGGGGCTCGCGTGCCGGCTCTGTCCCCTGGGCCAGCGGCCGGACGGGGCCGACTCCGTTCCATGATTTCACACACATCGTGTGATTGCGGAGTTGTAATTATTGTTTGGGCTGTGAGATCACTTTTGAGAGTAAATATTTGATGACTCCGATTAATTCAGGAAACCACCGCTGACTCATGCTTGGGCCTGCACGCCCGCTCACGACAGGCTCCCCTGGAAGAGGAGGCGGGCACCCCGCAAGGCTATTGCTTGGGCGCCCTCTCCACGGACGTGGCCTTAACTCCATGAGAAACATTGAATCAGAACCGTCAGAAGCTGTATCAGTCATTCCTGATTTGTGTTCAGTTGTGTAAAGGGCAGTCAGCTCTGGAGTGATTACCTTTGGCTGACTGTCAAACGTGAGAGAGCACCTGTGTCCCCACTGTTCCCCGCTGCTCGCGAGCAGTTCAGGGTGGTCCCCACGGTTGCCTGGCCGGCGCCCACCCTGTGCGGGGTGGGGTGCAGGTGTCCCAGGGGTGGGCACTCGGAGGTGCAGGGCTCTGGGCCTGTGGGCGGGTAGGACAGTGTGTCCCCGGGAAGTCTCTGTGGTTCTCAGCCCCGAGGTGAGCCCAGTGCAGTGGAGCCATTTCAGCCTTAGGCCACCGCTGCCCCCAGTGGGGGTGCCAATCTGCAGGGTGACCAGAGACTCAGAAGGCCTCCAAGGAAGGTGCCCCAGGGCATCCTGGACGATGCTGATGCGTGGATTCCATTCTCCGGGTGCTTAAGGGGCATCACTGTGCAGCTGCTTAGGGGCTCAGGGCCCATAGAGAGATGGACACGGCTGGGATGGGCCCTGTCCCCCCAGGGGCTGGTCACTGGGCCCAGTGTCTCACGGGCCTTGGGCACATGGTGCTGCCTCAGAGCTTCAGGTCAGAGAGGGCAGCTGGGCGGGGGCACCAGGGTAGGGGCCTCAGGTTAAGTCACGTAAACCTGGGTCTGAGCCTCGAAGGACAGATAGGTGGGTGGGTGGCTCAGGTGTGCTGTGCCTGCAGAGCCACGTGGGACAGGATGGGCCTGGGACACAGTGGGCCCGTGTATCAGGTGGCAGAGACCCAGTCAAGGGGAAAGCATGGCTGTCAAAGCAGCTGGGAGTTCCGGGCGGCCGCTGTCACCCAGAGGGATGAGACCGTCCTGGGACCACTGGTGGGCGATGGAAGACCCTCCACAGTCAGTTTCCCGAGACCCAGGGAGCCTGGGGGCAGCTGAAGTCGCAGACAGGATGCTGGCCGCCAGGACACAGATGCGTGGCAGGGAAGGGCCAGAGCCAGCCCCGCTGAGCCTCTGCATAGGTCCTCCAGCTGGGAATGCGCGCAGTGCCTGCGGGGGCCAGGTCTAGATGGCTCTAGGAGAGAGGACGGGGGCATTTCCTACATGGAGCCCAGGTCAGGGCTGGGCCAGCTGTGCTGACCGACGGGAACATTGGGGTGCAGAGCGGGGTGCTGTCCCGTGACCCGGGGTCAGCCGAGGCTGCGGTGCGAGCTGGCAGACCCAGGAACCCTCTCGGGGTGTGCTTTCAGCTGGGCGGTGCAGTCGGGGCGACACTGCCCATGACTCAGGGCTCTCGGAGACTCCTGGTCACCAGAGGGCGTGTCAGGAGCTGGGTGGTGGCCCAGGTGGGGCGGGAGCACAGGAGTTTGTCTCAGTGGCCCTTCCTCGCCTCCTCTTGAGTTCTGCACACGCAAGTTCGTGTGTGTGTCAGGCACTGCTGGAACTGGGACCTGTCCAAACACCACGAGCGTTTCAGAGGTGCTCTGGAGTCCACAGCTGCCTCGTATAAACGTCTGAGTTTAAGAGTCCACAGAGCTCCCCCCAATCCCCGAGGGGCCGGCCGAAAGCAGGGGCTGCTCCTGACGCAGTCCGATCTCACGGTCTAACCTGTTTCCTCCGCCCAGTGCTTCGGGCTCCTGGGGGCGAATGGAGCTGGGAAGACCACCACCTTCAAAATGCTGAGTGGGGACATCGCCCCGACCGCGGGACATGCCATCGTCAGGACACCCGCCGGGTGAGAGCGCCTTTCACTGTTTTCTGCCCATAGAGCTCGTGGTCGCGCCCGGGGATTCCTGCGTGCCCCCACAGGACTGATGCCCCCTCCCAGTGCGCCTTCGCTAGGAGCCCTCCTGAGTGTGGATGGGTGGGCTCAGCGCTGTGGCCAGGGCTCAGCGTCTGGCGTCGGGGGTTGGGGGGCAGAGGTGCAGATGGGCTGTGGTACTAGTTCGCTCAAGGCCCGGTCACTCACAGGCAGGAAGCGGTGAGCCTGTGTGTGTGTGTCATGGGTGGGGGGGGACTGGTCCTTCCGCTTCACCACTGGCTCAGCTTCGGGTCCACCCATGACCGGAAGGGGGCCACGTGGTCCCCGGGCAGTGAGGCTGTGTTCTGGCCTCCCCGCCACATGCTCGCCTGCATCGGTGTGGGTGGTCCCAGAGCCCAGTCTGTGCAGCCCTGGAGCTTGCTAGTAGGCTCCCGACGTCAGCTGCTGGGCTCCCGTCAGGGAGACCGCGAGTGTGCTGCCTCCCTTGGGAGGCCGCCGGGTGAACAGGCGCCACGATCTCCGTGCGGTCTGAGCGCATTGTCCCCCTGCAGGGCCGCAGGGTCCCTCCCACACAGCCTGGGGAGGACTTTGCCCGAGATGTCTGCACATAGGTTCAGACCGAGCGATTGACAGAAGTCGTTGGGGACGACCATGGTCACCCGCTGATTGGCCCGTTCTTCGTGCCTGCAAATCCTGGTTGTCCCTGTGATGTGCAAGGGTGACACTTTTCCTGTAATCTGAAGTCTCCTGCGTTCGTGTCAGTGTGTGTGTCTAGTTGTGTCTGTCACCTTCCTTTTTTTTTTTTTTAAGATTTATTTTCAGAGAGAGGAGAAGGGAGGGAGAAAGAGCAATGTATGGTTGCCTCTCACATGGCCCTCACTGGGGACCTGGCCCACAACCCAGGCATGTGCCCTGACTGGGAATCGAACCGGGACCCTTTGGTTCCCAGCCCGTGCTCAGTCCACTGAGCTACTCCAGCCAGGGCTGTCACCTTCCTGTGTGTGAGGTGCGAGTGACCCAATGCGGTGCCGGGCAGAGAGGTGCACATTTAAAAACCAGACGGGGACGCGAAGGCGGCCTGCGCGCCCCACGAGCTGCGCGTGGCCCTCCTTGGGAGCAGCGCCCAAGCGTCAGCGCGGACGTGGCTGGTGAGCATTCAGTCCCACTGTCTCGCTGGTCCACGCTTTCGAACCCCTACCGGACTTGGCTGCTTTCCCGGGCCACTTGCTGCCCAGTTTCGTTCTGCCGCCTGGCTGGGGTGCCCACTGTCCCCTGTCCCACAGACCGTCCATCCGCTGGTTGCGCAGTGTGTGAGGGTGCTTCGCACACTCAGCTGGGAAGCCGGCCCTGACCTCGGGCGTGCTGAGTGAGCACTGTCTCGGCTGGCACCTTTATTGTAACTTCGCTGTGAGAGATTCTGTGCCTACACGTTCTTGCTTCTGATTAAGTCAATTTATCATTTTTTTTCTTTCTTCTTCTTGATTTTTGAGTCTTAAATTCCCTTTTTGAGTCGTAAAGATATTTTCCACATTTTCTTTTCAAAAACTGTTTTTTTACATTCATGTCTTTAATTTATATGGAGTTTTTACTTGGCTAAAATGATATAGTAGAAATATAATTTTAATTTTAGTTTTTTCTGTCCAGAATTCCAATTTGCCTAATGCCGTGTTCTTATTGATGGGTTGGTTGATGAGAGGGAAAAAAACCATGTTGAACTGTTGTTCCGCTTGTCTGTGTGTTCCTTGTTGACCCGTGTGTGCGCCCTGACCGGGGACGGGGCCCGCGGCCTTGGCGTCCCGCGGTTTCCTCACTGTGCCCTGTGCGTCACTTTCAGACGGAACACACAGGTGACTCGTCTTCATCAGGAGGCGACTCCTCTCCTAACTGTTCCCTTTGCTTCTGTCTTCTCGTTGGACTTGCTCGTGGCCTGGGAACCTGCTTGCTGACCTCAGAGTGAGCTCGTTCCCATGCGTCAGCTCTTGCTGGCTGTGTCTGTGTTCCCTTCTGTCCGTCAGAGGCAGAGCTCCAAGCAGCGCCTCTCGGTCCCTTTCGGGGCAGCGGGCCCCTCGGGCACCGGGCAGCACACGGCGAGGGGCTCAAAGTCTGGCCTGTCCGTCCCCACCTGAGCGCTTCGGTCCCCACCACCGAGCAGGGGCCGGAGCCCCCACCGCCCTCTGGAGCCAGGGCCGAGCCCAGCGGGGGGTGGTGGGAGACCCTGCTCCCTGCGTGTCCGTCCCCATCCCCGGCCCTGATGCTCGAGGTGGTGTGGGGTGGTGGTTTCTATTCCCGACACCAGTTACCTAGCGACGAAGGAGGCAAATAAAAGTCTGCTCCTTGTTTCGGAGACAGAGAAGAAATGGAGAGCATGGCGCCCACAGCAGGACTGGAATTCAGTGGGTTTTATGCTGCATTCAGAGGGCAGTTTCCGAACAACTGACATTTCAACACCGTCTTCTCTTTTGCAAGCCTTGTGTATTGTCCACTTACCGAGATAAGTCTAACTCTGAAAAGTATTTTAAGCAGCCCTCATGTTCTGTCTAGAACACAGCGCTCTTCTCAGTAATTAATGAGACGTTTTCCCCGTCTCCCTCGGCAAGGCCCTGCCCACTCGCCTCTTCGCTCTCCCCAAAACTACCGAGACCATGCGGAAGGGCAGCGCGCCCACTGCTCTGGGCGTGGGTGGGGTGGGTGGGGTCGGGAAATCACGTCCAGGGTGTTGGGCCTCTCCAGGGCATGTCCATCTGCGATCTACTAGACGTTCTTTAAGGACAGCTTGCGTTCATACATAAGGACCTATGTTGTAGTCCCTTTTCTTTTCATGAGTTTATGTTGTAGGTAATATTTCTGACTGTTGATCTGTCCTTACCATTCTACAGTAAACTTTGTCATGGATTTAAATCTTTCTTATTTGCTAAATTTCATGTAGTACTTTAAATTTATGACTCATGAGAAAAATCAGTTTGTTGTTGAACTCTGATTTCAAATCCTTACTATTGACATTCTTATTTTTTGTATTTGACAATTTAAAAATTTTTACTACTTTTTTTGGAGTCGTAATTATGTTACCATAAGATTTTTATTTTTGCTTTATCCCAACACAAGTGTGCTGCTGGTTTTTTGTATAAAATTATCTTTATGCTTTCTCAAATTTGACTATTTTACTTTAAAGGGAATGAAAGATTGAATTTCTTCAGCAATTCAGGTCTTTCAGTTTCCAAATTTATTAAATTTTGTCATTCTTACTAACCTCTCCACCATGCTTTTTTCAGTCTTGTTTATTTTTGACTTCTTGATGTGAATGACTTTAAAATTTTTTTTAAAGATAAATGATCAAATTCTTAAATTTATAAATATGCCTCGTGGTACAGCTTTACCTCGACCCTAAAATTTTAGTAAGTGACGTGACAACTGTCGTCTTCTCTACATGACATGCATGTTTGACTTAGTCTTTCAAAAACTTACCTATAAGAGTATTTCTAGATTCTCAAAATCTCGTGTTCCTTGGCTTAATTTCTTTCTTCCTTTTGTATGAGTTTCAGGTGTGCACAGGGATGTGGCACAGCATGAGGAATATAGTCAGTGATAGTGGCTTAATATTTTTAAAAGCGCCTTTAACATTTTTGTTGAAGGATGAGTTACATGTAGAGAGGCACTTCTCGATGCCTTTCCACATGGCACACACGCTTTTATAGTCCAGTGCCGGGAACGGCACGAGGCCGTCCCACGAGACCCCTTCCTGGTCCCGCCCGCCCTGCAGGGTGAGGCCCACGCGGAGTTTAACGGGTGCAGCCTTGCGTGAGATCGGCCCCTTCCCCCCACGGATTCTCTTTTTACCAGGTGGGCCCCAAACACGGCTGTTCCCTCTCCCTCCTTTGCAGAAACTGCCTGTGGTTGACTTGCAAGTCTCTCCATCTCGGGCACCCTCTTGCCACCTGCTCCTTTGCTTTGCAACCTGCTAGCGATCCTGGGCCCTTGGACACAGAGCAGGAGCTGCAGGTGGGCTTCGCTGCCTGCCTGTAGGTGACGAGGTTTCCCCTGGGTCCAGAGGCCCTGGGGCTCAGGTGGGCCCTCCGCCCAGCTGAGCAGGAGCGGGGCCAGCTCCTCTCCCCCAGGGGCACCCTCGTCTGGCCTTCACTCTGCCGACGAGCCGTGGGGGTTGGGGGCGGAAGTCTAGTGAATGTACTCAGTCTCGGGGGATCGCATGGTGGTGGTGTGCCAGCTCTCAGCATCCGGTTTTCGTTTCCTGGCTGGGTGGGTTTATACCGAGTTGTTCGCTTTGTCTGATTTGGTTACACGGGTGTAGTGCGTGTGAACAAGGCGAATGCTTATTCTGTTCCCCTTTCCTTACCTGGTTTCCGGGAGCACTGATTTCCAGCCATCCTCGGTGGTGACAAGCCAGGGTTTGCCTGTCTGGATTGCGCCATTCTGGCTCCTTCTGACGGAGGTCGGTGTGTCGCAGAGTTCCCTGGGCTTCCCGGTCCCGTCTGCTCCCTGCGGCCCCCTTTCCTGGCCTCCCTGTGTCCCGCTGGCCCCCGTCTGTGCTCTGGGGAGGGGGACAACACCAGCACTTGCACGGAGACTCTGTGACGTCTCGTGTGCACATCCCCTTAGCCAGTCACAGGGAGGTGCCTCTCACTTCAGGACTGTTCTGACTCCCGACTTCAGGGAGGGGGCCTGGCCGCGTGCTCCCCGCTGCGGGCTGAGCCCGGCGCCACCCCTGTCGGCCGTACCTGTGCCCGCCGCTGCCAGCTGCCGGCCGAGGCCGCGGTTGCACCCGGCTGGGCCGTGTCAGTGGGCGGGTGTCAACAGTGGACACCGATTATGTTCAAGCACTGTGGACCGAGCGAACGTGCACATCCTGCTTAGCGTCCGGGGGCAGGGGGTGGGGGTTGAGCCGAGGGAGTCAAACCCACTCAAGGGCGTGTTGCCGGTTTGCCTACAGCCGGGGGCGTGAGGAGGTGTGTTTGTTGATTGGGTGGTGGGTTTTTACTCCTTTGGAACATCTCTATTTACAAGTACAAAAGGACAAAATAATCAGAATTCAAAAGGAAACGAAAATATGTGGTTTATTTTCTCATCCCTGGGAGGCTGGCTGTCTCCTTTATAATTTCATTCTATCATTTCTGAAGTAATTGGAAAATGAAATTCAAATGGCTGTTCTCAAAAGCACGGATGGATTTACATTTTCCTGATGGTCTGAAAGTCCCTTATTAGGCTCCGTGTCTGTGTAATTACTTTAATTATAACTAAATCACACTTGCATTAATTATATTTTAAACCTTGATTATTTGTAATGTTAATTGTACATTGGTATTCAAGGAATTGCGTGAGCACGAGGACAGCGAGTCTCTCACCGCTGGGAGCGCTGGCGTGTGCCTCCTGCGCACGCGGCCGGAGCTGTCTCCCAGACCGACGCAGGCGCTCGGGCTTCCGCCACCACGCAGCCGCTTCCCGGCCAGGCCGCGCCGTGAGGCCCGGTGCCCTCTTCTCGGCCGGCTCACTAGTGCTGCGAACACGTGAGCGCAGACTTGAGGCCGAGGCGCATCTGCAGAATGGACTTCAAACTGACCTCGGCGTCTTGCTCTTGGCCCCACGAGCCCCTCGTCGTGAGGGCCTCTCGCAGAGTGTGGCTGCGCGGGGTTCAAACCCCGACAGTCGCGCTCTGTCGGGACGCAGCGCCCCGTAGTCACGTCCCTCCCTCACGCTGCCCCGCTGCTGACCCCACCCCCCCAAAGTAAATGCTGATAACAACAGTGGTGATTTCTGTGACTCCGCCCCACGCATCCTGCCAGGAGCTTAGCATTCTGATCCCCCGACCACTGTCCTGGCCTCCCGAGGTTGGGTGGAAGGCGTGGGGACCAGACCGACGTCCAGAGAGAGAGGCAGAGGAGGGAGGAGGTGACCCGCCCCCGGGCGTCTGAGAGGGAAAGGCCAGGACACTGCAGGTCACGGCCCACAGCGCGCGGGGCAGCAGGGAGACAGGGCTGCTTCGAAAGACAGTTGACAGATGCCAGAGCAAGCTTGTACTTTACAGTAAATATGACGGAGTTTATCTCTCCTTAAAAAATCAATACTCAGTGGCTTTTTAAAAAACATGCAGTTTTGTATGACATGCCAAACAAAATGACAGTCAACATTGCAAAGTGGCAATTAGACAAATAAAGACAAACTAAATATATACATATATTAATATCACATTGACAGAGTTTAAGGAAAAGACCTATTTTTAGCAAAAATATCATACATTTTAATAAAATATACTCTCCTATGTGAAGTCATTAAGTCAAGAATTTCTGTGTGGGAAATATAAAATAGGAAAATCTGGAGAACAAACTCTGCTGGAGCACCAGACAGAACACGGCAGGAACGTGTTTGAATTGAGGTGTCTTGGTCTTTCCTCGCCGGGTGACGGAGGAAGGGTGAGGCGTGTAACGCAGCCACCCGAGGCTGCGTGCGGGGTGAGGTCGGGGGTCGAACACGCGTGTTTATTAGGGCCACTGACGTGGCTCCGTGGAACCACAGGGAGTGGCACTGTTAACATTCCTCACCCTTGTTCTTGAATTCAGGTGCCACTTGATGACGGTAGTGAGAAATAATCTGGGTATTTATGCAACTATGAATATTAGTTTTTAAAAACGCAATGCACTTAAAATGCCCATGGGAGTCAATTAAGAAATGATTTCAGTTGTGGTGGTCAGATAAACGGTACACCTGAGAGAACTGGGAGTGATTCCACATGCCACAGTAATGAGAGAGTGGAACGCGGCAGGCAGTCCTGCTGGCGGGGCACCCGCGGGGCCTCTGCGCCCGGCGCGGGGGGGGGTTGGGCGGGGGGCGGTGGGCCTGCGTGGAGACATGCAGGCGATGTTGTTTGAGAGCCATAAAAAGTGTTGCTGGACAGGGACACCACATGGTGTTAGGGCTGTTCTCCACCGGGTTTTGTGGATTTAACGCGGTTCTGGTTGATGTCGCAGAAAGCAGGAGACTTGATACGGAAATTCTGAAGTTTATGGAGATGGTCTTGTCACTGAACTTTTGGCAAAGGAGGTAGAGGGTGGCTAACTGCACGACAGGTCTTTTAAGGCACTGCATTCACTTTGCAATAAAGCGGTGCCTTTCTGATTGGGTGGCTCGCACAAAGCAGTAGGAGAGAGTCACGGGTAAGGAAGACAGCGCACAGATTTCACTCAGTGAGGAGAGAAAAAATAAGTTACTGGCCTTTCCTGAGACTAGTGTTGAATATTTCTCACAGGGAACAAGGAACAACACAAGTAAACACATGTAAACATTCACTAGTCAGTGGGGACATTATGTCTGAGCACTAGTTAGTGTAAAGTTTGTAATACAAAACAGAGATTACGTAAATGTGGAAATTTTAAATTCTTCCATAAATAAAATCGCCAAAATTTAAGGGCCAAAGCAAGGATCAGATAAGACAAAGTGTTGACGAGTGTAATAGGCAAAGGGGTTGCGAAGCCCTAACATGACATTTAATGGCAGTTCAGGTAGAGACGAGGGTGGCTGTGGATGCTCTTGCTACTGGCTGGACAGGGACCCAACCAGGGGACCATGCCTGTCCGAGGCCACGGAGGTAGGGGACCGGCAGGTGCCCTGGGTGGGGCTGGGCTGGCCGGGAGGGGCATCAGGACTTGGAGGCTTAGGTGTTCAGGCCCTGAGAGGGACCCTCACTGAGCCGATCTGTTCCTTCCGGCTGGTCGTGTGTGAGTGCAGGGCAGACACTCGCGCTCTGTCTCTCTCCGCTGTGGCTGGTGCTTGCCCGCATCCCGTGGGGAGACCGTCCTGTGACCCAGCTCAGAGGGCTCACCACGCTTCGTCTCCGGAAGTCGCTGAGGGCTGGGACTGTAGATTTTTCTCTGTTTTCCGTACGTTCAGTGACAGATCAGATACAGTTGTTACACAACCTATTTTGCTTGAAACCCAATCCCCGAGGACACTTCGGTCACCGACTTGTCGGATGTTCACGCAGATCGTCTTGGTGGCCAAAAGCGGTTCTGACAGACGCTTCCCGAGCACATCTGTGTGCCAGTGACAAAGTGCACGGCCTGGTCTCTGGGCCCCTGGGCCGCCCCTCCTTCCCTGCATCCCTTTGTGCTGGGCAGTTAACCACATTCCACAAACCCGGGGGCTCCCCAGGGACCAGCAGGCTCCGGAAACAGGGCGCCCGGGAGTGGCGTTTTCTGGACTGTGCTCTGCTCTCTGCAGGGAGGATGCGGCTCTGTTTTCAGCCCAGGCGGCAGGCCTCCGCGTGGGCTACTGTCCGCAGCAGGATGCCCTGGACGAGCACCTGACCGGCTGGGAGCACCTGCGCTACTACTGCCGCCTGCGCGGGATCCCGACGCCGCACATCCCGGAGGTGAGCCCCGGGGCTTCCAGGAGGGGGACCCAGCGCAGCTCCCTCGCCCCGGGAGCCGGAAGCACGGGGTCGGGTCAGTGCGCCCGAAGGTGGTCCCGGTCCTGGGGTCCCCGTGCAGGAGGGGCTCCTGCTGTTTGTGCTACCTGCCAGTGAGGCTGCGCGCAGGGCGGGGGAGGAGCCGGCGCCCCGTGTCGTCCACACCTGTGTGTCCCCCTCCTGTCTCCTGTCCAGTGCCCGTCATGTTGCCCGGCTGCTCCTGTGTATTCAGGGACAGACATCACAGATGTGGCATTCCCCGGGGTGCAGTGCAGGGCGCAGAGCAGGGCACAGATTAGGAGCGGCTTTGGTGGTGGGTGGGAAAGAATGCCCGGCAGGGCCCTGCCTGCGAGGGGAGCGCTGCAGCCCGGGGGAGCCCAGGGGCGGCCACCCCCTGCACACGGAGCTGGCAGTTTGGACCACAGCTCGGGGATGGTCCAGGTGGAAGCCACCTGGATGGCAGGTGCTCAGGCAGTTTCCCTTCTCTGCTCCTCATCGCTGAGTCTGGGGTGTGGCTTGCATTTCTCAGCTCCATTCCCTCTCCATCTTCCCTCCGGCTTGAGGGTCTCTCGCATCTCAGGGCTCGCTGGGGTCAGCCCTCGCGCTTGGTCGCCACCTGCATGTCCCCCAGGCGCAGAGAGCCCAGCGTGCCCCGGGGCACCGTCCATTCATCCTCAGTGACCCCCATGTCCCGTGGGGCCTCTGTGTTGGCAGGGGTGGGGGGGCAGGCAGGGAGGAGGTAGGAGGAGCAGGAGGGGCCCTCGGCAAGTGAGGGGCCCACAGAGAGCTCCTGTCTTCCAGGTCGCCGGGGACCTGGTGCAGCGCTTACACCTGGAAGCCCACGTGGACCAGCCCGTGGCCACCTACAGTGGGGGGACCAAGCGGAAGCTGTCCACGGCCCTGGCGCTGCTGGGGAGGCCTGACCTCCTGTTGCTGGTGAGGACTTGGGGGCATCGGTGCTTTAACCTGGGGTCGCCCTCCCGGGAGCAGGGGCTGTGGCCTCTGAAGTGACCTGCTGCCCGTCCCAGGTCAGCATCCCCCACACGATCTGACTCAGCCCTGCGATTTTACGGAAATAAAGTGTGTTTCTCGATAAGTCGCCTTTATTTACCGAGTTGCACACTCAGTAAGACTGTAACATTAGAAACAGTGTTTCAAAGGACTCCTGATTCCCCGTGGCCTGAGAACCCACCGGCACTCGTCCCCCGACACACGGACCTCCCGCCTTTGGTGCCCCGGCACGCAGGGCCAATCGATGGCCAGCACCATGCCGGGCGCGCCGACCACCGACGGGCGTGTGCGTCACTGGTCCGACGAGAGAGCGCAGGTGTAGCCCGATTCGCTCACACCGGGCTCTTGTGCCGGCTGCTGCCACTGGTCTTACACTCGACCCTGAGGGAGAAGCGGCCGCGCCCCTGCCCGAACAGGCAGTGCCTCAGGGGTGAGACATTGGTGGCACAGCCGCCGGCACCCTGAGCGTGTGAGGAGAACGCGTGCAGAGCCGCTGAGCACCGGAAGCTCAGCGGTGCACCGTACCGCCGACAACAGCATCTCAGAGATGGTTCTCGAGAAGGAGAGCACGTCGGGCTGCTCCTGCCCCCGCAGATCTTCCTCGGCACGGCCTTCAGGAAGCCCGCAGCAGGCGGGGTGCTCTCAGGAGCCACCAGGGTGGGGCCCAGTGAGTGGGGAGGGACAGCTGTGCCCACAGCGGCCCGGGGCCAGAGCAGGGCTCCGCTCGCCCAGGCCGAGTCCGTCATGGGGGTCCTCTCTCCCGCAGGACGAGCCCAGCTCGGGGATGGACCCCTGCTCGAAGCGGCTCCTGTGGGAGGCGGTGCGGAAGGAGGTTCTGGAAGGCTGCGCGGTGGTGCTGACATCACACAGGTGAGCCGCGGGGCGAGGCGGGGCAGGCGGGGTCCCCGCGTCCGCAGGCGCGTGTGCTGGCGGTGGCGTCACTCACACCCTCACGGAGGTCAGAACAGTGACACGGGGACGGGGGAGTCACGAAAGCAAGGCCACGCAGCAGCGTGGCCGAGCTGGAGGCTGAATCTCGCGTCTGCCGCAGGCCGCGCCCTCGCCTGGTCCGCCCATCTTCAGCACAGAGCTGGACCCCGGCGCGGGTGCCCTTGGGCCCTGGTCCAGTCCTTCCCTCCACGGGTCCCCCGCAGCCCACGTCTGGTCCTTCCTGTCCGGGGCTGCTCAGTCCAGCAGGAGAACAGGCTGCAGTGAAAATGGCAGGTTTCTGAGTTTGGTCTCCTATCTTCTTCCCCCCAGAATTAACCCTGTAATTAGGTTTTGAAATGTTCTTGGCCACACACAGCATGGATGTCAGATTTCATGTCTGTTTGTGGGGAGGGGAGGTGTGAGTCGGCTGATGACAGACCTGAGGTGGGGTGGGGGTCAGACTCCAGGTTCAGATTGTCCTTTCTGCGCGTGAGAGACACGCGCAGCGAGAAGCGTCGTGTACTGTGGGGACCCGCCCCTGCTCACCAGCTCTCAGGTCGGGCGCTCCTGGTCGTGGATGCTGGCGGGAGATGCGGACTCCAGGTCGGGGTGGCAGAGCTCCCTGCTCCCCGCAAGGGCAGCGCCAGCGTGTCCACAGGGTCACTGCTCCCCGAGTCCGGCTCCCACCCCAAGCCGGGCGCTGGGGGGGCCCCACTGCTTCACAGCGGCCAGTCAGCACGCCGGCGTGTGCCTGTGGGAGGCCCTCAGCCCGAGGGTCCTGGGGCAGGTCCTCCGTGTTCCTCCCCTGCTCAGCGGCTTCTTCTGCTCGGTCACAGCGGCTGCCCAGGTCTTTGTCCGGGGCCGACACGGCGTGGGGACGTTGCACCGGGTCGTCGTATCAATGCTGCGTCTCATGTAATAGTGCGGTTGAAATTATAAGTCTTCATTAATGCTTTCCATTAAAATATTAGTTTACATTGCAAAGTAAGTTACAAGTTACAATGTCACTTACTCCGTTATACCTTATATTACAGTACATTAAAATATCATGTGCATTTTCGCATGTAGAGTAAACATATAATTTATTTTCTCATCACACTTTATGCTTATGCTTACTATATGTTACACTTATGGACACCAGTATTATTTTATATTCCAGTCGTTTTATATGATGATACTTTTTACACCACAACAATTTTCCATGTTTAAAACATTCATTTTTCCTCCTTTTGACATACTTTTCCGTAGACTCAAGGCTTCCTTTAACTCCATTGGTAAATGTTTCTTTTCACAAAGCTGTCACATTTGGGTGACAGTCGCTCTTCCCTGCGTGGCATTGCTGCTCCACCACGGACTGCCGAAGCGCGCTCTCACCTCTGCGGTGGTCCCTGGCGTGTGGGAACCTGGGGCTGCTGTGCCGGCTATGTCCCTGGCTGCCTGCGAGCCACCTGCCCTGGGCGTGCCCTGCGACCCTGGCGCTGTTTCCGCACAGATGCCCAGCTGGCACGTGGCCCCGGCGTTGCTCTGTGGTTATTCCCTCGCATGTGCGCTCACGCTCTGTGCTTCCCCACAGCATGGAGGAGTGCGAGGCGCTGTGCACCAGACTCGCCATCATGATGGACGGCCGCTTCCGGTGCCTTGGGTCCCCCCAGCACCTCAAACACAGGTGCGTGCCTTTCTCTCTGATCAGGCCACTGGGAGTCAGCAGGGGATGGACGGTGGCAGGTCCGTCCCAGGGGCAGGGGCGAGGGTGGGGGACCTGGGGGAGCGCCATCCTCTCTCTGGGGGCAGCAGCATTGACTGTCTTCCTCCCTGGGGACAGCGCAGGGTGGGGACAGGGGAGGGTCGCAGGGCCCAGGCAGGCAGGACGCAGCAGCACGGCTTGTCCTCGCAGGAACAAAGCACCTGCTAGAAGGACCCGGGGTGGGCGGGGTCCTCGTCACCTCCGTGCTGACTTCCGAGGCAGGAAGGGGGTCATGGTGGCTTTTCACCCCGAGGAGGAGAGACCGAGGGGCCTCCGCTGCTGGGGGCCTGCTCCTTCCGCTGGGTGGTCACCTTCCCTGCCTTGTCCCGGGCCCTGGGTGGCCGTGTCCTTGGTCCCTGGAGTGTTTTCATGCCCCAGCGTGATGCTGTGAAGACTGTGTCGCCTAAGCTGTTTTCAGTTTCTGGCCGCCTTTTATTTTGTTGTGTGGCCCGTTTTTCACGTGGATTCATTCCTGAGTCGACAAGTGTTTTGCTCTCGCTGATTTGGGGTGTCTAAGGTGGCGCTGGTGGGCGGGCTCGTCAAGCACTCGCAGGTCAGCGCTGTCACGCGGTGCAGAGGACACCTGCGGGTGCGCGGGACGCTGGTCTCCCAGGGGCTTGGCGTGGTGTGGTGTCCCGGGACCCTCAGCCCCTGGTCGCTGGGCCTCCGGGGAGGCATTCTCAGCGCGGCCCCTGCCCCGTCCACTACCTGCTGCCCAGGGGAGAACGGTTCATGCCCTCCCGCCCTTCCAAGTCCTCCGTGCGGCGGTCCAGGGTGCCAGTGCTGGGTGGCGTGAGTTGGATTCAGCCACCTGGCTTCGGTGGGTTTGCCTGAGTGTGTGGAGGGGCCGCAGGGCCGAGCCCAGGGGAGACTCGCCGTCTGACAGGTGTGATGGTGTGGCCCGGTCGGCTGCTCCTGAGCCTGGGACAGGGTGCAGCCTGGTCGAGGACTGAGCGCCGTCAGTGTGGCCTGAGTTCTACTGAAAACGGCCGTGGCTGGTGCTTCTCCACGGAGAGGCTGCATGCAGTGCGTGTGGAAGTGACGTGTGAGGTCGGCAGTTTCCCACGTGACGGTGTGCCCACATGTGGAGATCGAGATTGGGGGTTGGTCATGACATGTGACCTTGGGCATCCCCGGGGTCACGCGTTCTGTGCTGCTGTTGTCCCGGGGGCAGCCACCGCCCGCCCCCTGTCCCCCCACCCCCGAGCGCCCAGCTGGTGCACCCTGGGCGTTGGAGCCAGGCCCCGTCTTCGGGTCCTGCTGTCCCCGGCCCCGCAGCCACCCTGTGCGGCAGGAGCAGAGGCCGTGTCTCCGGGGTGTGGCGGCGTCGCTGTCCCACAGGGCCTTGTGTCGTGACTCAGAGGCCCCCGTGCACCCATTTCGTGAGGACGCCCATCCAGGGCTGCATGCGGAGGCCCCACCTGCTCCTGTGGGAGGGAGTCGGAGGGACCAAGGCCTGGCCTGGCTGCCCTGGGACACAGCCTTGGCCCCCCACAGCGGCAGGCCGGGGCTGGGTGGATGGAGGGGCCTGAGGCAGGGAGAGGGGGTCCGCGCAGCCTGGGGGGGTTTGCTGCCGCTGCCCCCGTGTGTGCTTCCCATAGAAGTGACCCATGGTCAGGGCATCGCACGGGCGTTGTGACTGGCCGGAGTTGGGGCATGTCCCTGGTGGCGGTGAGGCCGGCCCACGGGGTCCGAATCCCACACGCCCCGCCCACCCCTGCTCCTGGGCCTGGCGTTTCACCCTCTTTGTCAAACGGGTGTCGGTTCCAGCATTTGATGATTTAAAAAAGTGACCAGTCAGTTTCAGTGTCAGCGTAAGTTAAGTTAGAGAAACTCTACAACTGAGTTATAATTAATTTCTGAATGTCTGTTTGAGAATCCAAAGTCTCCCAGCGGTTTGGGCCAATTACGTTCTCTAACCGCCGCCCGTGGAAATGGACTCAGGACTGACCCGTCTCTGGTCCCCAGAGAGAGACCCTGCTTTAATGCCGTCCCTCCCTCAGGTTTGGGGACGGGCACACCGTCCGAGTGTGGGTCTGCGAGGAAGGGGACCCACACACCGCTGTCTCTGCCTGCCTGCAGCGCCACTTCCCGGGAGCCCAGTTCAAGGTAATGTGGGGTTCAGTGTGCGTCCCGGTTCCGCAGAAGGTTTCCACAGATGCGCATGGTTAGCCCCGTGCTGGTGCGAGGCGCTGCTCGTGGTCCGGGCCTCGTGGTGATGGCGGGGCCGCAGCTCCCGCCAGTCCTGCGGGCTGTCTGCTGGGGACGGCGCCCTGCCTGTCCCGCGTGGACGGCCGCGGGGGCTGGCATTCGTGCCCTCTGCACCCGTGGGCCGGGCCGCACTGCATGGTGCATCCATCCGGATGGGCCACACCCCCCCCATGTGCAGTGGTCACAGGCCTGGTGACGCCGGCATCATGTCACAAGCAGCAGCTGTACTGGTGGTTGCACCCCCTGCACCAGGCAGGCGCAGAGTGTCCCTGAACCGCCTGCTTGGACCTGTGGGTTCTTGGGCCCCTGCCTGCTGAATCTGAACCTCACTCTGCGTGTTAGCTAGCGTCTGAGGGACCCGCCTCCGGCGCCCTGGGGCAGCAGTGCAGGCTGGTCGTTACTGCGGGGCGGGGGGGGGGGGGTGGCGTCCCACAGTAGCGGCGACTCACCTGTTTCCACGGTGACCAGGGAGGGCGGGCTGTGCGGGACACACATGCTCACATCAAGTGCCCTGTGGGAACTCTACAAAACAGCCCGTTGCCTCCCCCGCCCCTGGCACATCCCAGAGTGACGCTGGGAACTGTCATCTCCCGGGAGGTGCTGATGGTAAGGACAGTGGGGACCAACCAGCCAGATGGCCGCTCACCCTGCAGGGTGACCGCCGTGTAGAGCACTCGTGGAGAGCTGCTGTTCCTGGCCCTTCACTGGCCCCCCGTCTGGCTGGTGTGGCAGTTAAACTCAGCGGGAGGACCTTTAGTTGTTGTTGACCACGTGGCCCTTTCCCGCCGGGCTCCTAGGGGCGGCGCCTGAACTTACTGGAGTATCACGTGCCGAGCCAGGAGTGCCTGGCCGACCTGTTCCGAGTGCTGGAGAGCAGCAAGGCCGCGCTGCAAATCCAGCGCTACTCCGTCAGCCAGACCACGCTGGAGCAGGTAGGGCCCCGGGAGGGCGCCCCAGCAGTACGGGGTCGAGGAAGGAGGTGCCCGTCTCCCGGAGTGAGCCGCTGTCGGGTTTACAAAAGCTGGGGGGGAGGGTGGGTGTCGGGTGGTCCGCTGATCGCCTGCTGTCCGCCCAGGGTCCCCGTGGGACCGTGCTTCCGCTCGTCCACTCTGACACTGGCCATCCTGTGGGCGACCCCGCGCCACCCCGCCCCTCCCCCGGGGACCGACAGGCGCCCTGCCAGAAAGGGGCTTGCTTTACGGAGGGTGTCCGAGTGTACAGTTAAATCACAGCTTCACTCCAAAGGCGGCCTGAGGCAGAGGGTTTCCAGGCGACTTACTATTGTCCAGAAACACCTGCCGTTCCTGGAGTTTGATTCCCGGATTCACCTGTTTGTGGTGACCGGGGGTGGGGGCTGGCGTGCGTGACCGACCTGCAGTTTTCGACAAAGGCCGGGCAGCTCTTTGGGAGGGCGCTCCTTCCCGTAGCGCTTGAGAGCAAAAGGTTAACGGTGGTTCTCGCTCCTTCAGGTATTTATCAATTTTGCTACCGAGCAGCAGCCGACCCCACCAGCCACTCCCGATCCCTCCGCCGACGGCCACCAGCCCCGTCCGCTGCCTGTGTGAGTCCCGGAGGAGGTGCGTCGGAGGGACAGCCTGGTCTTCGTTACGAGGGGCCCTTTTTGAGGAGCAGAGTGGAGGGCAGGCGCTCCCGGTGGTCAAATCTCACTCCTTCCTCCTCCACTTTGAAACTCCGTGAATTCATAACCAAGAGCCCGAACGGTCTTTCTTCCCTGCAGATGCTGGGGGTCCTTGACACAGTTCTGCGGCCCTTGGCCGAGCCCGGGTGGGCCGGCCTCCCTGGGAGCGGGCGTGAGTGGGTGCAGAGTCCAGACTCCGACGCTCGGAGCTGGAGAGGCCGCTGGGCAGCATCCGTTTCCAGTGTTTGCTTTCACTGTTGAGGCCCCCGAGGCCCCCGAGGCCGCACGCTCCCCTGATGCTATTGCAGGAAACAGAACCTAGGGTTTTGTGTTGCTTCTGTCACCTCTACACCAGACTTGCTCACCAGTGTCGCAGTGAAAACTGAGTGACTTAAATGCAAACTGTCCCTTACACTGGATGGCATTATGGGATGTGACATGAAAAAGTTGCCATTTTTTCCTTCTTAAAGATGCTTTTTTAAAAAATAGGAGAGACTTTTTTAGTCAACATGTTAGCAAAATTAAAGAAATTGTACTTGGCACTCTTATCCTTTATAAAAGTTTTACCAGAATTTCACAGATTATAATTTTAGGAGAGTATAAAAGAAATATGATGTGAGTGTATTTTCTGCTTCTTAATTTGCGTTAATAATTACCTTTTAAAAATTACTTTAAGTGCACAGTTTTCGGCTGCATCAGCAGCACCTGGGGCTGGTCAGGGTGCAGCCCCGCAGGCCCAGCGGGTCAGAGACGCTGGCTCCGCCGAGTGTCCTCCCGGGCTTCTCGTCAGTCCGCATTATTTCAGCTCAGTGCCACCGCGGGCTGGTCTGCCGTCCTTCCCGGCACGCGCGCGTGTACACACACACGCACACACACTCTTCCCGTTAGTGCCGCCCAGCCCTTCTGTGTATGTCCGGGGCGGGGGGTGCTGTAAGCACAGGGCAGTGGGCGGGAGGTGGAAAGGCAACAGGCTTTGTCCCTGAGACGCACGGTCAGGCGGGGAAGGCCAGGTGAGGCCTTCAGGCCACGCGCACGTCCTGCTCAGGAGCCACAGCGACCACAGGTGTGACTCCTTGTAAAGAGGGAGGGACTGGCTCCACCCCTGACCTGTGGGTGGACCTCTGCCATTGGTGGAAAGGGAAGGGACATCTGAGGGAGAGAGAGTATTGGAGTGAACCACGCTGTTCAGTGGGCACCGGGTGCTGCCTGTTGCCCGGGGGACGCAGAGGTAGGGGCTCACCACCGTCCAGTGCCCAACGCTGCTGTCTTTGTGGTTTCCCTCTGTCCCAAAGTGGCTGCTGGAGCTCCAGCCCTCACAGTGTTCAGAGCAGCAAAAGGGAGGAGTCTGATGGGACAGGAAAGGGCACCGTTTCAAAGGTCTGGCCTACAGGCTCTGCCTGTGTGACGTGGACCAGGAGTGCTCACGTGGCCGACCTCCCAGCTGTAAGGACGGCTGTGCCACGTGGCGTCAGTGTGGGCAGCAATGCTTCTGCAGGAGAAGGAAGCCACAAACATTGGGCCGACGGCCGGCAGGCGCCCCCACGGGGACTCAGAGCAGGCTGTCCGGCCATTCCTTGTGGGAACAGCACTGCATGGACTCGGATGCTCTGAGTAAGCCAGGGCTCATCTGGGCCATCGAGTTCCTGGACTGTCACTGCCCTCAGGATGGAGGAGACAGAGAGAGAGACACCTGCAGGTCAGGCACCTCTTCTGTTTCCGAACGGCACCGTCCGAGGGGGTGCAGGAGAGCCGAGGAGAGGGGGCCTCATGGGGGTGGAACGAGTCCTGCCGTGGGTTCCTCACCGTGAGGGTCCCTGCCAGAGCCTCAGTGGGCAAGTGTTACCCTCTGCGGGGGCTTCAGGTCGCTGAGGGAGCCAGGGGCTTCTTTCTTCATTGTTCCCACACTTGTCACGGCAAAGGCGACACTTTGCCACTGCGTCAGCGAGCCCACCCCCACTTCCTAACGTGTTTTAGGAGAAAATGGGGTCCCCTGAGTTCAGCGCACCTCTCAACCCAGCAAAATTCACTGGTTAGACACATGCCTAGGGATTCCAGGAGCATCTCTCTCAAACAGCAGTGACCTTTGGAATCCCGTTTTCCCTAGACAGTCATGTCCCACGGGTGTGGCTTTGCACTGCCGAGTTTCAGCCGTTACCAAATCGCATGGTAGGGCAGCTTTCCGGTTCTGTTCGCGGAGACCTGGGACGAGGCTTCAGACAGACCTGTGGGGTGTCGTGCCGCTGATGGGATAGGCTCCCACTGCCTCCCTTGCTGTGTCGCAGGGGCGTGTCCCGCCCAGAGGGGTCACAGGGAAACTGCCTTGGCACTTGGGTTCACGGGCACTGGGCTGCGCCGGGGTGGCAAGCCCTGGCCGGGCATCGGTGGGCCTGGCCCTGTGTCCAGCTGGAGTGTGACCTCACTTTGTTTCCTTCCGCTTCTGTTTCTGTTGAGAAATCAGCTGACAGTTTGATGGGAGCTGCCCTGTAGGCTGGGCAAAACATCTGTGTGGTTTTTCCGTAAAATAAAAGACACATTTCTCATTTTGGCCATTAACTTTATTGTTTGGGTATTTGGCATAGGTTGGCTCTCTCCCGTGTGCTGTACTGTTGATTGTGCTCAATTAATGTCTTGATTGGATCGCAGTCAGCTTCAGCTGGTCCACCCGACCGCGGAGCATCGTCTAGCGAGGAATCTCCGGCGCGGAACTTCGAAAACCGCTTCTGGCACGTTCGATCGGTCACAGCCCTTCTCCACACACTGCGCAGGTCTTTGCGTTTCAGTTGTGTTTTTAACTTTCTTGACATAATAAAGCATAACATGCTGAAAATGTTGCATGTTTTCTCCCATCTTCAATGTTAAAGTGGCTACACAAAAATTCACCAATTTTGATTTTTTTTAAATGCACGCTGATAGGACAGCTGTCCCTGGACAGTCCAACTGAATCATTTTGAATGAAGTTAAAGACGGCTAAGCGCTGCCGGAACGATCGGATGCGGAAACACGAACGAACTTTCTGGCCAACCCGTCACTGTCTTCCTCTGGCTGCTTGTCGGATTCTCTCCTGTCTTTAACCGTGGCCACTTTAACTTTGGTCTGGGAGTGGGCCTCTCTGGGCTTCCTGGACTTGTGGGCCTGTTTCCTTCGCCAGGCGCGGGGCGGGGGGCGTTTTCAGCACTATACCCTCCCCTGGTCCTGTGTCCCTTGCTCGCTCTCCTCCTTCCATGGCTCCTGTGCTGAGAGTGTTGTCCCCGAGGTCCCTGAGGTCCCCGCACTGCACTCATCTGTGATTTTTTTTTCCTTTTGCTGCTCCGATTGGGTGTTTCCTGCTACCTTGCCTTCCTAACCACGGATACGGCCCTCTCCTTCCCCTAACCAGCTGGCTTTTCCTTCTAGTGTATTCTCCACGCCAGAGACTGCCGTCTCCTTCCTGACTGGTTCTCCTCCGCCGTTCTTGTGCCCTTTCTTATGCGCTGTCTGTGCGGAAGTTGTCCCGGAGTTCACCCACCTCTCTCCTAAGTCCACTGAGCGTCCTCAGAACCGGCGTTTTGAACTCCATTTAATTCTTTTCCTGGAGTTTTGTCCTGTTCTTTCATTCGGGGCCTGTCTCTTTGCCGCCCCATCTCGGCTGCCCCCGTGTTCGTTTTTTGTGTGTTGGGTAGAGCTGCTACGTCCCCCGGTCTGGCGGGGTGGCCTTGGGATGCGGCGGCTGCTCCTATGGGGCCCCGTGGTGCAGGCTCCCCGGTCACCTGAGCCAGGTTCCCAGGGGTGTCCCTTGGGTGGGTTGCGTGCCTTCCTGTTGCAGCTGGGCCTTGGCGGCTGCTGGCAGGCCAGTGGGTGGAACGGACCCAGAGGCTGACCACCTGGGAGGAGCGGTCATGACCTCAGTGGACCGGCGGTTTGGCAGGCGCTGCCCCCGCTGACCTGCTTTAGCAGGGCTCCAGTGCGTGCCAAGTCCGCCCTCCAGGTGCATCGTTTTGGAGCTGGCTGGGCGGGACTCTCGTGCAGTCCAAAGCCGCCGCCTGGCGTGTTGGTTCTTAGGCCTCTGGGGAGGGTGGCTCAGCTGCAGCCCCAGGTCAGCGGCTACCTGTGTCCAGCCTGGGCCACCTGGCGGGACGTGCAGAGTGACCTCCGACCCACAGCTGCCTGTGCTGGGCGTGGAGGCACCTGGGAGTGGCTGTGCTGCGAACCGCATCCGCCCCGCATGTCCCTTCACTGCAGTCTGGGGTGAGTGTTGTGACTGAGTCTGTGCCCAGGCCCTTGAAGAGACTCCTGGGTCCCCAGCAGCCCTCCCTCCGTCTCCCCTGGACGGAGTCCCCACCGAGTCTCACAGCCAGTGCTGTGGGGACGCCTCTCCCGGCCCTGGTGCTCCTGGTGGGGGACCTGGTGGGGGTCTGGGGCCCCTCACTCCTCAGGGGGGGCTCTGCAGCTGAGAGATCCTGCCCAGTTCTTAACCGTCACTGTGGGTGGGGGGCGATGTGTTCTATGTCCCCCTCCCTCCCACCAGTCTCCGCGTGGTGTCTTGAGTGGCGTCTCCTTGGCTGCAGGATGGCTGTTCGGCGTGGCTCGGGGGTGGTTCTCACTTCGGTTGTAGCTCTGAGGTGGCCGTGGCAGGAGACAGCACACTGCTCACCTCCCCACCCCCGCCCCGTCTCCCAGGTCGAGGGCAGGCGTCCCTTGTGGGGTGGTCCCCACGTTCTGGTCGGGGCATTTTGGGGAGTGGAAGTCATTGGTGACTCAGCCTAAGAGGATCGTGTTTTTATCCTATTGTGCGTTCTCAGTGCCGTGTTCTAAAACCTTATCACTCAGGAAAGCAAATTAATACAGAGAAATAAAGCAAGAACAATCAGAGAGCAAAATGAGTTTCTAATCAGATGCAAATAACAGCGTAGGGAAATCTTAAATTCTTTGCCGTGTTCAGTCACGAGACAAAGGAAGTATCAACAGCCCGGAAAGGTTAAAAAAAAGGTTCAAAGCACATTTTCTGTTCAGAAAGACATTCTTTTCACTGATCGCGTGCTTACAGCCCCTGGGGGTACCTGCTCAGTCTCACACCGCAGGCCTGTGGGCGGCAGCGTCCCCCCCCCCCCCCCCCGGTGCCACGCTGACTCGGGGCCACGCTGACTCGGGCCCGTGGGGGTGGCTTCTGCCTCTGACAACGTGGCATGCCCCTGCCCGCCAGACCCCCCTTCTCACGGGCCGAGGTTGCAGGGAGCACACCTTCCAGCCGCTTGGGGTCCCCCCAGAGGACAGCTTTAAGGGCCTGGGCTGGGTTGGGGAGCTGGTTAGGGCACAGTTGGACCCAAGCCTTCAGCGTGAAGGGGACGGGCGGGAGGGCGGGGCCTTGGCCATGGAGAGGAAGGACCTCAGAGGACAGGGCAGCGGCCCTGAGGGCGGTGTCCTCGGCTGTGTCCTGTCCCCGAGGGTGCGCAGCCGGGTGGCCACAGCTCCACCAGACCTGTGGTGGTTCTTGGGAGCCAGTGCTTCTTGGCGGCAGCAAAGGGTTAGTAGGGAGGACGCAGTGTGGCTGACTGTGGGGATTTCACCGTGTCCCCTTGGGGAGGGGCACCGGCGTTCAGGGCATAGCACCGACCGGGGCAGGGAGTGAGGGGGAGCCGCCCCCAGCGGTGCTCCCAGACACTGCCGACCTCCTGCAGTGGGCCCAGGAGGTCTCCACGGGGTCCTTCCTGGGGGCTGGGGCCTTTCTGATCAGGACCTGCCACCTGGCACCTCACAGCCCTGGGCCTCGGACAGGGAAGCAGGTAATGACCCTGCCGACCTCTGGTCTCCCCTCCACTTTCAGGGTGTGCTCCCCGACCTGACCCCGGACCACAGGTGCTTCCTAGGCGCTGGCAGCCCCTTCGCCGCCCCTGCGCTTTCACAGGCGCTTCCTAGGCGCTGGCAGCCCCTTCGCCGCCCCTGCACTTTCCCTCCCGGCCCTGCGTGGGCTCAGCGTTGTCGGTTCCGCGTCCCTGCCTGGCTGCCCATGGGGCCCTTCTGTACCGTGCGTGTAAGAGCGCACGTGCGGGCAGGGAGTGTGCATGCATGCGCGTGCACGTGTGGGTGTGCACGTGTGGGGTGTGCATGTGCGAGGTGCACATGCGTGCAGCGTGCACGCACGCACACATACACGTGTGGGGCGTGCATGCGCACGTGCGTGGGTGTGCATGTGTGGGGTGTGGGGCGTGCATGCGCGTGCACGTGTGGGTGTGCATGTGTGGGGTGTGCACGTGGGGTGTGCTTGTGCGTGTGTGTGGGGTGTGCATGCATGTGTGCGTGTGGCTGTGCATGCGTGTGGTGGGGATGGCACTCTATTAACAAGGGTGGTGGAGGCCCTGGCTGGTGTAGCTCAGTGGATTGAGTGCGGGCTGGGAACCAGAGGGTCCCGGTTCGATTCCCCGTCAGGGCATATGCCCGGGTCGCGGGCCAGGTCCCCGTGAGGGCCATGTGAGAGGCAACCATACATTGCTGTTTCTCTCCCTCTCTTTCTCCCTCCCTTCCCCTCTCTAAAAAAAAAAATAAATAAAAATCTTTAAAAAAAAAAAAAAAACAAGGGTGGTGGAGGTGAGGTCCTTGGGGGTTCGGGCGGTGGGAGGGGGAGTTTGCAGGAGAGGCTCAGGGAAATACTTGTGGTGGAAACTCTGCCGGGGCCCTTGGCAACGGCCTACACTGGGGCAGGAAGACGCTGGGACAGCGCTTGGCAGCGGCCACAGAAACACCCAGAAGAGGTTCCTTGAGGGGCTCCGTGAGGAGGGCTGAGTCTCCTGACGGTGCTTCTGCAAACAGGGTGCGTGTGATTTCTCACTCCTTCCCATTTGGGCGACGTTTCTCCCTTTGCTGAACCCTGTCCTTGGTCACCAGGAGGGAAGCTCAGCCTCCTGCGGGGGAGGGGCCCACGGGCCTCCCTTCCTCACTCGCCCCACCCCACCCCACCCTGTGGCTAGTCCTTAACAAGTTCCTCTGTGCAGCTGGCTGCTCCGTAAATTCATCCAGACAGCGCCATTATGTTCTGTTGCTCCTGAATTACTTTGAAACTCCCCCGAGGCAATGTGTTAAGAACTCAGTACTCCGTCTGCCCCGCACCCACAGCCTGGGACACATCGGACGGAGGGCGGATGACGCTGTGATCTCGGGACCCCGGAGCGTGCTCTTTCCGGGGGGTTTCCGGGAATGCTTGTTTCTGAGGAGGAAAGCCAGTAAACACATTGAGAAATGAGAGCATTCTCCGGAGCCTCCCTCCTGCTCAGCACTCCGGAGGGAACGTGTCCTGCTCCTTCCTTATTCCAGAGAGTTCCAGATGGTTCTCTGGGAACTCGCCATTCATCACCGTCTCAGTGCTTCGCACCAGTCGGAAACCCATCGGGAGGAGACAGCGGCTCCTGGGGGGAGCTCTCGTCTGCTTTCTCGTTAGTCTCGGACGTCCCCTGAGTTGCCTCCGAGACGGCTTTCAGAGAGCTTTAGTGATGCCACACGCACCCGCCTGCCACGGCTCCACGCTGTGGAGACCTCGGTGACCGCGGAAAGGCTCGGCCTGCAACAGAGCGCGTGGAAGCGATCGGAAACCGCGTGGCACAGGCTCGGTGTGTGGACTGTGCTGGACATCAGGTGTGACTTCAGAAGGCACCGTGAAGTGGGCAGTCATTCTGTAGCTCGGAAGCCCTTCCGTCCTGGATGAACGGGGTCCCGCCGCTAGTTTTCTGTGGCATCGCCCGTGGGACGTATCTAACAAATACCGGGCGCTGGGTGCCCAAGACACACACGGGGAAGGCCGAGTCTCTGGCCTCCAGGCCCCTGTGGACAGACTGGCGAAATGGCAGGATTTTGCAAATGGTTTTGATGACGTGCCGAACAAAGACGGTGTGCGGACGCTCCATCAGCTGGGCGCTCTGCACGCCTGCTTCCTGGGTCCAGGCGCCCTCTCCGCGGGAGGCGGCACCAGGGGGCTGGGAAGGGCCGGCCGGGGCGAGCAGCCGGCCGGGGGGGGCAGAGCGAGCCGGCGTGACGGCTGAGCCTGGGCAGTGGCGTCCCCGCCTGGGCTCGACCCTCCACTGCTGTGAGCGGGACAGCGAGGGCACCTGCAACAGCGCAGGCTCATCCGCGAGGCTGCGGGGTGGGGGAGCAAGTCCGTCCCGGCGCCGTCGGGCGCAGCAGGCCCTGGACATGAGCGCTCCGTTGGCGGGGCAGCTCGGCGGAGACGGGGCTGCCTCAGAACCATGGTCGCGGCTGTTCTCCTGAGATTCTTGGGAGAAAAGTCATGTATATATTTGCTCTTCCCTGAAAAATCAAAGCGCAGGCCCCAGGCTACCCTGACATGTTGTGGTGCAGATGGTGAAAATAATCTGCCATAAAATGTACCGTGAGGCAGAGAACATTTCACTCTGGTGAGTCCGATCCGGGAGAGCGCTGCTCTGCTTCTGGCTGGCTGTCCTTCCGACAGAGAAGGGCGCTCGCTCGCCCCCGGGGCTTCAGTGAGAAGAGAAGGCGCCCTGGTGAGGCCCTGTGGAAAGACAAAGACCCCGAAGATGAGCAGCAGCAGGAAGTGTTAGAGTTCCCGCGCCCAGGGGGTGGGGGTCACGGGCAGCCTGCTGAGAGCCGTGGGGGTCGGGGTGGCTTCGTGTCCCTCATCCCTGGTCCCTCGCCTCTGGTCGGTGAGGAGAGTGTCTCTAACTCAGAGGATCTCCGGCGTCCGGGACTGTTGTTTGGAACGTGATTTCCCATTGTTTTTCGCTGTGCGAGACAGGACCAGAAATGAGTCTCTCAGGGAATACTGTTTTTACTGAGGACAGTGCAAACCAGCCAGGAGGAGCAGCAGGGCTTTCGAACCGTTTGGCAGGGACGGGTCTCGCCGTGTGGGTGCAATTTTAGACACAGGATAAGCAAGGCCCTCCGAAGCGAGCTCACGACTGCCTGACTCACACTTACATCGCTGTGCCCAGCACGGGGTTCGAGCCAGACTGAAGAGTCTCGTCCTAGGGAGGGGCAGTGGGCATTCTGCGCTCCCTTCTTTCCCATCCAAGAAACGCTCTCGTCCGCCTGAAACAGCCGGGTTTGGGACCCGATCGCACCGCCAGGGAGGTCTCAGTGTGAGTCGTTCTGAACGCTGAGCTATTTTGCTTGGTCTAGCAGAGGGATCCAACCCGTGGCCCGCGGGCCGCACGTGGCCCAGTCCAGAATCGTAAACTTACTTAAAATGTTTTTTTTTTTTCTCATCAGTTTTTACTAGTGTTGGAATATTTCGTGTGTGGCCCAAGACAACTGGTCTTCCCCCAGGGTGGCCAGGAGATGCCAAAAGGTTGGACCCCCCACCCCCCGGGGGAAACATGTTTGGGACTGGAGTTCTGTTACAAAGCACAGTGTGGATACAACCAAGCCTAATACAGTCCTTAGTCACCTGAAGTCATTTGCAGCATTTCGATATTTCCAAAATACAGGGGCCGGCAGAAGTCACGCCGGCCGGAGTGTGGTCGGCAGGGTAACAGCATGGGTGGATGATTTATAGTTTTAATTTGAACACTTCACCTGCAGTGGCACAGGGCGTGCTTGAGTGTGGTTGCGTTACAGCATCACACGCTTACGAGTTTGTAATATTAGAATTTGCAATAAACGAAGGGCCTTCTTTGTGCCTGACCCTGTGTGTTTCCAAGATCTGAAGGGTTAAGCCGTGTGCTCTCAGAGGAAGGCCCCTCAGGCAGATTCCCACCACATCCTGATCTTTATTCTGCTTTTAAATAACGAAGCAATGCAAATTGTTTTTCATGCATATGGATGAGAACATTCAATTAGTTTTCAATTATGTACCCGACTGCTTTTAAGAAACTCCCAATTTGTACTGTGCTAACACCATATCCTCCTCCTTTTTCTTTTTTTTTTTGAACCTTAACCAATTTTAAGAAACCAGCTAGGATTCGGCAGCACCTCATGAACTGAGGAAGAAGGGGTTCACAGGGCCGTGAGGTGAACGAAGCCTAGCAAAGCGCGGACCCTGCAGCTCAGGCTTCCTGTCCTATTTACTGGGTTAAATTCTATGACATTGATTACTCGGGAGTATGAGGGACTTCTCGCGGTGTTCACAACCTGGTAGATAAGAGAGAGACCATCAGAGAGGCCAGTGGAAATTGCCGGAAGAGCACAGAGAAAGCACATGGTAGCAGACTGGAGACCAGGAGACACATCCAGAGATTTGTCTGTCCTCCCGTCCATGTATCCACCCATCCGTCCACTCTTCCTTCTATCCATCCATCCATCCATCCATCCCTCCGTTCATCCACCCACCCACTCCTCCATCCACCCATCCACCCATCCACCCATCAAGTGAAATGATCATTGTTGACCATTCTACAATCTGTTAAAATGGAGAAAATGGCAAAAAATACTATTCTCAGATAAAAAGAGATCGTTGTGATAAAGGAAATCCACCACATTCATGCACAGTATACTCCATAGTTATCAGTCCATTTTGTAGATTTACCCATTTCTTGCTTGTATTTCTGTGAATTTAAGCGAGAACACTGAGCACCTCCCGCCCACATAGCACTTCGGGCCAGGTAAGAGTCTACAACAATCGTGAAAACGTCAACGCCGATCGCAGCGTCGCGCTGAAAAGGCACGCCGCGCTGTTTCCCATTCTAAGATCGACCGTGCAGTGGACGTCCACAAACATCCGCCACGTGCGTCACGGCAGCACGCTCACGGCCCTTGTTCGGGGTCCGCCCCAAGTCCACTCGGTTCCTAGAAAGCAGGCAGAGCTCTCCCAGGTCTCCGTCAGTCTGCACAGGAGCAGACAGCCACGCACAGCACTCAGCTTTCAGCTTGGAAAGTGACACTCGGGGACGTGTGGTGCGGTAGCTGCACTTGACGTGTTTCTGGTCCGGCTTCGACCCGGCCTCGGTCTGTTGGACCTGCTGGGTGTCTGTCTGTGTGATTCTGATGCAGAGTGGTTCGCAGGTCCAAACCATTCACAAGACGGCAGCGGTCCAGGGAACAGGTCCAACACTGGGCTCCCCTGGTTCTGGCCGAGGCGGTGATGGACACAGGAGGGGCCTGCGTTCAGAACACGTGGACACACGCATCCACGCTGTGCTCTTGTGCGGGGCTGCGGCCCATCCCACAGTGCCCTGCGTCTGCTTACCGCCGCACAGCCTCGCCTCCTAACTGTGTGCATGCCCCTTCCTTGTGACGACGGGAAGACTGGGTGTTTCATCCGCTTGCTGTTCGCAGAGTGTCTGACGCACGCCAGGCAGTCGGCGTATTTCCCTGAACAGAAGTTCACTGAAGACTCACAACGGACTTGGAAGTCCAGTGTCCCCGGAGAGAGAGAGTGGACTGGGCCAGCGAGCAGCTCAGGCCTGACTGGCGCCTGAGGCAGGCCTGGCCCCGGTCTCAGGCGGGGTTTCTGGGACGGTGGACACAGAGCTGAGGCCCAGTGGCCACGGGTCAGAAACTCCCGTCCCTGATGGACGAAACCCAGTGAGGTCTCAGTCGGGGGTCTGCTTCAAACCGACCAGGATGACTGAGTTCTCCGCCTGCCTTGACAAGCAGCAATGAAGAGAAAACCATGCCCTCTGTTTATTTTCCAGCCCGTCCCAAGGAGAGGAGGCATGAAGTGCCCACAGCCAGGGGCCGGTGAGTGACGTAGGAGAGGGAGTAATCCTCTGGACCACGATGTGCTGATTGACACCCTGTTTTAGAGGCTATGGCACAGCTAGCCAGGGTGTCCCGCTGTGTGGCACTGGCCCCACGTTGGGGACTGCACAGGTTGCCTTGCATGGCCTCTCCCGAAAGACCCTGAGACGGCAATCCTGAGGTGAGGCCTTGGGTGACAGTAGCTGGTCTGGCCAGTGACCCGAGGAAGCTGGGGAAAGAGTAGGGGGGGACCAGGGAGGAACGGGAGCTGGGGAGGGGAGGGCGCAGTGGGGATGTGTTACCCTGGGGGCCCCTGCAGCTCATCCCAGAGGACCCCCTGGATGTGCCCCAGACCAATAGCCCCCGTTGCCTCTGCCTTGTCTCAGTCGGATCTGGTACCAGCCCGGTGAGGTCGGCCACGGTCCTCCACGGTTGCGACACAGAAAGACTCCGAGAGACTTGGCGACGTGCCGGGTCTGTCCGTGTGACGACAGACCCAGCGCAGACTCCGCCCCGTCAGGCGGGACGCGGGGCCCTCGCCTCCCTGCCGAGCCGCGTGTGACACGGAGGCTTCCAGAGGGAGCTGAAGGCCATCGCCAGGCCCAGGTCCCCGGAGCCTGAAACGTGGAGGGAACGCTTCGTCCCGCTGGCACGGTGACAGCGCCTGCGTCCCACGAGTGACTGTGCCTTCCTTCAGGGGACAGTTTTTAACGACCTCGCGCGTGAGAGTTCAAGGAGAGGACTTTGATTTCGACGTTCACAGACCAGTTGCGAGGAACCAAATCTGAGTTTGTACGACAAGTGATTTATAAAAGCAGATGTCAATTCATCAGGCGCTTGATAGTGTTTTCGTGATTTTTCTCGGCTGCTTTTCTAAGAAATCCGGGCCTCTTTGAAAGAAGCATGCTCCGTGGTCCTTCCCGAGTGATTGCCGGATGGTAGCGGTCCGGGAGCATCACCTGCCTGGAACTACCCAGTACGTTGCCTTGTTGCTACGGCGATCCATCCAAAGGGCCGCCCTTCTCGAGCGACTTGTTTTCCCTCGTGAAGTTACGGTAGCTCCTGCGGAGTTGGCGTGGCCATCAGCGGTGGCTGTGGCATGGTCCTTGAGCAGTATCGGTGCCCAGACCCAGAAGCAACTCTGCCACGTGGACGTGACGGACTGCAAGGCGTTACCCTAATAAATGGCCACTTCGACTTGTCCCGGAAGTTGTCATAAGAATACACTTTAGGGGGTAATATCTCTTTCCACCAGGGTTTCTTATTGCCTGTGATTTAAAGCTGCAGTGATGGCGGTGTTGAGTGGGGAGCTGGTGACAGAAAGCAGAGTGCTCGGGGAGAGGAGGTTCTGACCCCAGATGCTCGCGACTCCTGGTCCCCGCATCAGGGGCGGGTGCATCTGTCCAGGTGTTGACGGCCCTGTCATGGACGGGAGCAGCAGCCCTGGGCACCGAGGGGGCAGGGCACGTTGCAGAGAAGATGCTGGGACTGCATTTGCTGAGGATGTTGGTGGGCTTTTGGTGACAAGAAAAGCTATTGTTCATCTTGGCTGGTCTTGGCCGGGGGGCTCTGCGAAGGCTGCATGGGACCCGCCCCCCCCTCTGGCACCGAGAAGCCCCGGCCCACACCCGCGTCCCGCCTTCAGCAAGCGCAGGGCAGGGCCTCCCGGCATTCATTTTACATCTTGCCCCAGAATGAAACTTAATTTCCTACTTTTGTTCCTTCATTTCTGCACTTTTTGATATTGTGTGAACTTCTTATGTAAACTCTTTCACAAATTCATGCAAGAAAATTTATTCATAGACTGATTTAGGGTATAAATCAATCTGTCATTGGCATTTTAATGGAAATAGCCAGCCGACGAAGCAAACTAGAACATGAACTACGGCATAAAAATGTGTTATTTTCAACTCTTTATTTCTAATAAGGCTATGATACCAAGACCGTAGGGTTTTTCTTGGTAAGATTCATTTTTATTTAGTTGCGCTTTGGTATATTTACGCATAAATACGAGAGGTCGCACTCATTTCAGGAAATATCTGTTCCAGGCAAATGGCTAGTGACTTTTTGCAGTTCTTTGTCCCTCTTTCCGACGCAAGCGAGACCCAACCTAGTGATGACGTCTAGGCCTCGTGGGCTTCGGCCTCACCCCCAGAGCAGCAGACTGACCCCCCGACCACGCCCTGTCCAAACCAGACTGAGGGACACACGGCCGACGTCAGGGCCAGACGCAGTGACCAGCTGCTCAACCGGGTGCACATGGTCAGTGGAGACCACGGCCCCAACCCCACCGAGACCAGTGACTCTTTCCCGTGTAACTCGCCCCCGGGAGCCTGCCAGGGGCCGGGACTTTGAGGGCAGCTCGCCCGTGACTCCGGGCATGGCCCCGTTTCCCCAGCCAGTAATAAACCCTCAGTGTCTTGGGTGCAGACGCCTATTTGGGGTTGAGTGGGCTTTGAGGCCCACGGGCAAATGGACGCCCTTGGTCTGGTGACGATAGTAAATTAGGAAGCAGACCGTCCCCCATGCCAAGCTGGGCTGCCTGCGTGGGGAACCACGTTCAGGCCTGTGGGCAGCCCTCGCCGGACCCCCAGCCCGCCGCAGCCGGGTCGGGCCACTCCCAGGCTGTCCCACCGGCTCTGTCCTGCGGCTGCTGTCCTCCAGCGGGACACTGACCGCGGCCAGTGTCCTGCCGACTCGGTCACACCTCGCATCCCACGGAGGCCCAGCTAGGAGCTCATTTTGTGCCTTTTCCCCCTCAGCTTCAGTTGGAATTTAATGCCATTTATCATCTCTCCCATTTTCTCACTGTATTCAACACTCACAAATGCCAGCGTCTGAAACCTCCAGCAGAGCTTCCTGTTCTGGCTCATCGAAGGCCCTCTGCTCAACCTCTCGGGCTAATTGAGTCTTAAGTGATGGCAGCATCTGCTCCGCGCAGCCGGAGCGGCCGGCAGGACGGCGGCGGCCCTTTTCAGCGGCGCGGCCAGGAAGCCGGAGCGCACACGCGCGCGCAGATGTTCTCTGAATGGCGCTCCTGACGAGGACGGGGCCGCAGCGGCGTGTGTTCGCGTGGGCTAATGAAAGTCTTGGGGAAGATGAATAACCCAGCTCTTAAAATTAGAAGGGGAACGAGCTATTTATTGAATTTCTCAGCATCTGTTATTCATGCATTTCCTTTAAAATTATTGTATGCACTTGCCATTTATCTGTGCCAAGTGGCCCCCTTTGCTTGGAAGGCTCCTGGCGCATTATGTGCCTTCAAACACCCAAATCACCACGCTTGTTTTCGAAGGGGACTAGGCACCGCAGGTGTGCTGCAGGTGTGCCTGCCGTTCCCGGTCACTGGGAGTGGTCCACTTGGCTCACGTCTCCCTGGCCAGAGCTCGACTGCCTGCCACTGATGAGAGAGCGTCTGTAGAATGGGGTCCAAGGGCCGAATCGCTGGGCTAAGGGGGCCTAGTGCTCCCCGGGACGTGTGCCCTAAGTTTGCCTTCCGAGGCGGAGCCCCACGGGGCCCCTGGAGGCTGAGCTCTCCAGGCAGATGCTCCTCGAGTCTTGGCCTGTAGTCATAGTGGTTTCGGGTGCAAAACAGCCGACTTCAGGGAAGGGGGGCCCTGACACTGAGGCTGGGGGAAGTCAGTGGTGGGGGCGCCGACCCCGTCCCAGGGCTGTGCTCCAAGGCCCGGAGCAGCTTCCTGGGTGGGCCCCACCTGAGCTGGTCAGATTCCGGAACCTGACTCAGTGGCCGGCAGCCCCTGCAGCGGGGTTTCCGACCCGAGACCCCTCGTCCCAGGTGCGCTCTTCCCTTGACGCTCAGCGTGTGGGGCTACGTCACGGGAAAGCTGGCTTCAGCTGGCTGCTGCAGGTGCACATGGCAGGTTTATGCCCCCCACTCACACCTCTGAAGATGGGACAGAGATGGGACAGGTGACCAGAGAGCCAGCAAAGGGAACTTCCGCCCGCGGCTCGGGGGACGTGATCTAGTGAGGGGAAAAGTCAGAAGCCGGTATTTGTGGAGCATTATGGTAGAATCTTACTTAGATTACCTCATGCAATCTTAAAAAGTTTTAAATGTTTATTGATTTTAGAGAGAGGGAAGGTGGGGGGGCAGAGAGAGAGAGAAGCATCGATGGCAGAAACATCGATCGACCGCCTCTTGCGCTCACCTTGACTTGCAATTGAACCCACAGCCCAGGGATGAGCCCAACCGGGAATTGAACCCCCAACCTTTCGGTGTGTGGGGTGATGCGCCAACCAACCGAGCCACCTGCCAGGACACCTCATGCCGCCCCGCACCTCCCCTAAGAGGCGCCGCCCCACCATATGACACAGGGAAGCTCGTATGTCTGTGGGGGTGAAGTAACTTGCCCGAGGCCCGGGTCTAGAAAGCAGTGGGGTGGAAGGGGTTTCGGGCACACACCCGCGGAACCTCCACCCTTCGCTCTACCCCACGCCAGGCCGAGGTGGGGCTACGGGGTAAGCCTTCTCTGTGGGGCCTGGGGCCCTCCCGCCAGCCCATCTGGGTACCGAGGACACAGCCACACACCTCGGAATCCGAAACCACAGAGTGTGGTGCAGACCCGCGTGCAGCCCGAGGTTCAGCCTGCGGCTGCAATCCCGGTGACAGCAGGTAGGGGGCAGGCTTGGGCTTCTTGCAGGCGGGCCCACCAACAAGAGGCCGTGTTTGGCCGACTGGTAGACCAGGCGGAGCCCCTGACCAGCCTGCACCTGGGACAGGAGCAGAGCCTCGGGCCCAGGGGTGCGGTTTCTCCAGCGCGACCCAGGACAGGGCCTCGCGGGTGACAGGGCCCGGCCCCTTTGCTGCAGCGCCCAGCGTCCAGCAGGGATCACACGCCTCTGCGGTTGTCTTTCAGTTGCTGAAATCCGCGTGTGGTGGACACATTTGTCAGGGGCCGTCCTGCGTCCAGGAGCCGATTTCTGAATAAATCCCACAGACAGGGAGGGCTGACGCTGCTCGGGAGGCGGCCGAGGACGAGGGGCCGGGAGCCGTCCAGTAGGACGGCACCGCTGCCCAGCGTGCTGGGCTGGTGCGTGGCGCTCACACAGCCTGTCTCCAGGGGGAAGAAGTGACCCCCACCCCCCGTGGTGACCCAGGTTGGGAAGTCCTTCTGCGCGACCCTATAGTTCTGAGCATAGAAGAAAATGCCAGAATTCAGCTCCTCGTCCTGCAGACTTCGGCTTCTCTGTCACCCTCCTGCGGAGACGCGAGTGACAGGAAGCATTGGGAGGGTGAGTCCTGAGGGGCGACCAGGTTCCTGGGGCCCCACCGCCCGGCAAAGCTTCCAATGGGTGCGAACTCTGCCAAGGTCTAGGAGGAGGCGGTGTGAGAACTGCGGGATTCTAAGCATCCCCTGAATTCCAAGGGGCAGCAGAGGGTTTAGGCCAGAGCTAACCCCTCTGCTCTCAGCCTTCAAAATAATTACCGATCAATTAGGATTACACTGACTTAGACTTAATTTTCTACATGTGTTGATCTCACTAAAATTCACCGCTCGATGACAGCTGGGAGATGCTTTATTTTCCTTATTTTGGGGACCAGGCTACTGAGAGCAGACTCGTGTGACCCAGGAAGGAGCCGAGTGGTTCTGTTTAATGTTCGTTGGACCAGAACGCCCACACGACCAAGCAAGCAGAACTCTGTGTGGGCGTGGCTTGAACGACTGACAATATTATTTAATTCACTTACTAGGCTGTGCGGCACTCACAAAATTTAACACACACGTCTGTGGCTCTTACGCTGCATTGCCATCACGCTAAGCACTTCACGGCAAGGAATCAACGCAGCGATTTCAACCACCGCACGAGGCCGTGGCTGTCGTTGCCGCTCCCAGAGAGGAAACCGATGCACCGCACACTTCCGTGGCTGCCCGGCAGTCTCGCACGCCGACGGCAGGGAACACCGCGCTTCTGGAAAGCCGATGTGAAAACTGGCAACACACGATCTCTGCTGCGCGTGCAGCCGAGAGCGGTCACTCTCCGGTGGATGGGAGACCGCGGGGCCGGGGCTGGCGATGCCGTGGCTGGAAGCGCGCACGCAGAGACCCCGGGGCGGCCCGCTCGCACACGGGTGGTGACGCTGAACCTGGACCCGCTCACCCGCGGAGCCGCACGGAGGGCCTGAGGCAGCATGGCGTGGGGACGGGCAGTCACTTTGGGGGGCCCTTGTCGCCAATATTCTGATAAAATGGAGACTCCTTCCTCAAGTCTGCTCTGCAGAGATATCGCTGACCTACACCACACCCCACGGCGGGGACCGAAACTGCATTTTCCAAGTTTCCTTTTACTTGCGTTTAATGGTGCAGCGAAGTGCCAGGGGCCTTTCCAAGACTCTCCTCAGACGGATGCCTCAGATCACACACGCCCTGCACACACACCCAGGCACACTATGCACACCCTCCTATGTACATACCACGCCCACGCCCGTGCACACACCCGTGCACACGCCACCACCCGAGGTGGCTCAGAGGAGGTCCCCGAGCAGGACCACGGACTCACTCCAGGGAGACGCCTAGGTGCCAGCGCACAGACTCGCATCCAAATGGCCTTCTCTGTGAGACATGGAGACAATCGAGACGAAAGTGTCCTCGGTTCAGCGCCTGCACGGAGGTGTCGACAGCAATCACGCCGGCCAGGCTGCTGTGAGGAAGGGCTGCTGGGAACGGGGCCAGCAAACACTGAGGCCCCACGTCCCCGAGCGTGCGAGGGCGGGGGGAGGGCGGGGTCTGTCCCGAGCGCTGGATCTCCAAGTCAGTCAGTGCGGCTGAGCTGGGGCTCAGTGTCCTTTCCACAGCTCCGGGCGTGGGCGTGACTCCGTGTGTGTGGCTGTGTGTGTGTGTGTGTGGCCGTGTGCGACTGTGTGTGTGCGTGTGTGTGAGAGACTGCAGCCTCTCTCTGTGACGGGCTGTGTTACCGGGGGCAGCATGGACCTGGACTCAGAGTGCAGGGTCACCGGCGCCTGCCATTTATCAATCGCGTGGACGCTGGCAAGTGACTTGGAAAGCCAGGCTTTGTGCTGGAAATAATAGCAGTGACCTTTACCTTGTGCCTTTGAAGTTCGGATGAAATATTACCCGTGCAAGCGGAGCCGCCTCCAAGAAAAGCAACCGCTTGACCCGGCTTCCTTCCTGGGTGACGCTGCGTACCTGGACCCGCCGCGGGGACAGGACTGTCAACCGGCCGCTATGGTTGAGGCCTCCCTCTCAACCACGGGCAGGGACCCCAGCAGTGAGGCGTGGCTCCATCCTGTCCCCGCTCTGGCCAGGGGCCCCAGCCCCCGCTGAGCTGAAACGCACAGCCTGGGGGGCGAGGCCACCCCAGGTTAAGGGCGGGTCTTTCCAGCCGTCGGAGGAAGTGACCCAGCCGCACCGATCCCCCTGAGAAACCACGGGACACAGTCCTGCCCTTGGCCGGCCGCTCCCAGGCGAGGGCGAGTGTCAGGACGCAGGCGAGTGTCAGGCTTCATTGTCCCGAGGGTCCTCCCCAGTGCCCCCTGTCGAAGGTGCATGTCTCCCCACGTCCTGTCTACACGAGCCAGACAAGGAGAGTGGGGCCGCGCCCCCCCCCGCCGAGTGGAAGTGCACACCACGCGGCTCGGAGCTCGGCTCACGTCCGGGTGGGGGAGGCGGCTGGTTTGCGCAGCCAGTGGAGGGCAGGCCCCTCCCATCGCCCCCGCCCCGTGGATGCCACGCCGCTGGGTGTGACAGATGAGGGCACCTCAGCTGCTCCCTGCGGTTCTGTCTGTCGGGGAGAAGCTGTTTTTAATTTGACGTCCGGGTTGTGCAGTTAGACCTGCTTTTACATTCGGGTCTGTTTCCTGCCATGAAACAGTGTACAGATGTGACCTCACGTTCCCCCGAAAACGCCGGCTGTGCCGCCCTCCCTGGTGTCCAGCGCTGGGCCCCGACCCGTGGAGTCAGCGGTTTCCCGGGCGCTTCCCGCAGCCCTGCCGTGGCTGGGCCTCCTGCTCCTGGGCCCCCGCGGCTCCGGCCGCCCTGGCCTTCTGCTCGAAGCATTTGTCCAGCGGCCTGCGCTTCACTCTGTCTGAGGGAGGGGCTCACTCTGGAAGATTCTCCACTGCGGAAGTGCCGAAGGGGCCGGGCACTTGCACGGATGGACTCCCGTGTGTTCACCACCTTACACGTCATCCTGATGAATCGTTTACAGAGTTTTGTGTAGTCAGAAAGCCCTGTGAGGCGGGACGTCGGGGGCCTGTGGACGAGCACACGCAGGCTCTGTGGGACCCACATGCCCATGTGGAAACGGCCAAAGGAGGCCGAGCACCCAGGGCTCTGAGCTGGGGAGTCACAGGCTCATGTGGCCCCCGAGGGTGGTGACGGCGCCCGCAGCCAGCTCACTGCACGCCTCAGTGTTTCCGCCCCCCAGGTCGCCTCTTTGTTATCCCACGGCCTCCTGCCCTCCCTCCTGCCACTTCTCTGACTAAGGACACCTGAATCAGGAGATCTTAACCTGTCAGGCAGCAGCAGATTGATGTTCCTGCTACCAGGGCAGAGAAACGCATTTCCCTGTGTCCACAGAGACTCTGCAGGGAGGCCGTGCGGGTGATGGACGGCGGGTGATAGATGGCAGGCGCCTTCAGGCCCTCGGAGGAGACTGTGGGGCAGGGAGGCATAGGTCCAGCGCTGTCTGTGAGCTCCCAGAAACGCAAATGAGACACAGCTTTGCTTGCCCTCCACCTCCGGTGCTTCGCCATCCACTGTCACCACCACACGACAGGGAAACGCAGGAACGGCAGAAGAAAATGCATGATTTGGGAACTGTAACCTCCATGTAGCATGTACTCTGCACAGGGACCACGGAGGGGGCTGGCATGTGTTTCTATGTTGGGAGTGGTCTCTTCAGAGAATTAGCAGGAGGAAGGGGGGCGGAAGGCCCGAGAGGTCCTTCACCCACAGCCCGTCTCCCCCACGGAGAGCGCCCCGCCGTCTTTGGGGGAAAGAAGAGTCGTGCAGCTGGTCTCGAGCCACAATTACGACAAGTGTCCTGGAGCCTGGGGGCGGGGGGGCGGACTGCTCTGGGTTTCTCCTTGCATTGCTCTGTCGGCCCTTAACTGAGACCTTTCTCAGGCCTGGGGCCCCCTGGGAGGGTCGTGCCAAGGCTAAGCCCGTCTGGGGCAGAGCCGGGGACGCACCTGTGGTCTCCCCCAGCCCTCATGTCCTCCTGTCCTGTGGAGAAGCGGGGACTCTGCCCGGGCGAGGAGTTGGGGGAGAAACGGCACTCCCCAGGTGGGATCTCCTGTCCTGTTCACTTCCTTTCTCCAACCTGCCTGCGAGCACGGGTGCCTTCTAACCCTTTCAAACCCTCGGAGCGGAGCACGGACCTTCCCCTGCTTTGCTGATGGGCGGGCAGTGCCCTGCATCACGTCTGGAGGTGGCCAGCGGCTGAGCAGGGACTGTGGCCTGAGGTCCCCGATCCAGGCCGGGTCCCTGACAACAGAGACTCCTGCCGTGTGTGGTCACCAAGAGTGGGGTCAGCCGGGCTGTCCCAAGGCCAAGGTCGCTGCATTTTTTATCAGGCCCTGGGCTGTCTCCGATTTTAAAAGGCCATTCCTATGAGAGCACCAGGGTGAACTTCACTTTTAAATGGGCCTTTTTGTCTCCCCTGCTTTCCACCCAGTGCTGACCATTTATTCACCATAAGTGGGCAAGGGACTAAATTGGAGTAATTTGTGTTTTCATGCAAAGGCTGGACGTGGCTGTTGACAACTGCGGGCGCCGACGTTCGGGGGCACGGCTCAGGCGCAGCGCGAGAACCAGGGTGGTTTACATCCCCCCCATATCTGTGTCGGGTTTGTTCTGTGCAGAACTGTCTCGGGGCAGCCGTCACCAAGCACATGTTTGTATTACGTATTTTCTCTCTCTCTCTCTCATTTTTGCTTGCACACAGTTTGGAGGGGCACGCACGTACAGATGCACATCTCTGTACACATACACACGTAAACATGTACCTGCATGCACAGCTGTGCTTCTAGGCAGTGATTTCCAATCTGCTTCATCTCAGGACACAAACTACTGTAATTACTAAAATTCTGCAGCACACCAAAAAAATATTTTTTGGCCTATTTGAGAAGAAATAGGTATATATATATTTTAAGATTTTATTTACTTTCAGAAAGAGGGGAAGGGAGGGAGACAGAGACGGAGAGAAACAGCAATGTGTGGTTGCCTCTCACATGGCCCTCACTGGGGACCTGGCCCGCAACCCAGGCATGTGCCCTGACTGGGAATCGAACCTGGACCCTTTGGTTCCCTGCCCGTGCTCAATCCACTGAGCTACACTAGCCAGGGCAGAAATAGGTATCTTTTGACTCATTTTCACTGAACGACTACTGTTGTGTTGGCTGTTGTCATTCTTTCCGCTTGACAACCTACAGGAATTCAGTCAGTGCCCGCGACTGCAGAGGCGGGTGTTCCACGCACTAAAACTCCCCGCAGCACGCCGGCTGCAAACCGCAGCGTTCAGGGACCGCACTAAAGCAACCCCGCGCGGAGGAGGTGCCGGCCGCTGAGGCCTGTGCCCTGCGCCTGCGCCTGCGCCCTGCCACGCCCACGGGGTTTATCCCGCCCTCGGCTGGCTTTTCCGTGAGCTCCGCCCCCACCAGCAGGGGGCGCCCTCCGCCGGTGTTGTTGGGGTCCAGCTGCGTTTGGGCTTTATTTGAAGGAATCACACTGTGGGCGTTATTCTGAAACTCGGTTTTTTTTACTCAACCTGTTTTGGAGGTTTTCCTCACGTGTGTCATCTGCACAATTTGTCCTAGAAACGAACAATTTAAAACGCGGTTCGTGGTGGAATTACTCACTTCCAACTAAATGGACGATCCATTTCGCGGGGAAATTACCAAAGGGGATCAAAGCCCCGACGATCCCTGGCCGAGCAAGAGCCTTTGGCAGACGGCTGGGGGCGGACGCAGCCTTGGTTTCTGGAAGCTTCACTCGTGGGAGTTCAAACCCCCGGTGCCACCGCGTTCGCCCTCGGAGGTGCCCGTCGCTGGGCCGGGCTGCGCCGGGCCGCGCCCACATGACGGAGGGCAGACTCTCAGGTCCGCGGCGGCCGTGTGCGCACGCGTGTCCGCGGGGCCTCGCCCTGCAGGCGGCGCCACAGTGAACGGCAGCGCCGTGGGCACGTCCATCGGCGGGCGGTTCTGCCCCGCGCCCTCTCCCGGTGAACCCCGGGACGGTTGCAGTCTTCCCGCATCGGAGGTGCTCCTCCTCCTAACCCGCGGGCTCCAGTTCTGCGGCGTCGACGGGCGGGCGGTGTTGAGCCGTCGGCGCTGAATGATGGGGGGCGCAAGGACTCTGGCCTCAGGGGGAGCCGAGTTCTCGCTGTGTCCGTGGTGGGTGGATGCATTTCTGAGTCCCAAATTTACCACCTGTCACGTGGAGAAAACGCAGAGTGACGCGAAGTTACTGTGAGAATTAAGTAAAATAAATGTGAGCACGCTAGTTGCATGCCCCGCTAGCAAAACACATAGTCTCCGACCTCGACTCACATTGAGATTCTCGTTTGAAACAAACAAACAAAAACAAGGGGAAAACCCTCAGTTGTTAGTCTGTCTGCCGCCACAGTTACATGTCACCTCTGCAGGAGCGTGTCCCCCTCGCCCGTGGTCCCGTCCTTCCCCGCAGGGGTCCGGTCCGAGGTTCTGCGTGAACGGGCATTGCGTTCACTCCCGCTGGATTAAGTGTGTTGTTCACGCATCTGAGGGGTGTTCCCATCTCGCAGGCGCGCAGGGCTTCGGGTCCCTCCCAAGCTCCGCAGTTGCTGCTGAGCGGCTGAGGCCCTGCTGTGTGCGCTGCGCATGCTGACGGGTCAGAGGCATCGGTGGGCCTGCGTCTTCCTTGAAGACGTTCCTCATTGTTTTCTCTTCTGATCCACATGCATTGCCCTCCAGTCCCAGCAACTCGTGATCTTCCCAAGGATCCCTTTCTCCAGTGGTAGGTGGGCCTCACTGGCTGTTCACTGAGAACTACTTCTTAGTTGTTACAAAGACGAAGGCCCTGCAGAGATGGCCGGCCTGGTCTCTGTCCCCTGCGAATGTGCTGCCTTTGGAAAATGGAACATGGAAGGTGTGGCCCGGGGAAGAACCCCGAGGTGGGGAGGTCCCCCCGGAGCTGCTGGGTGGATGGGGCCCGGGTTCTCACTGTGCAGGAGTGTGGTGGTGGATTCAGAGTCCAACGCCTCCAGGGAGATTTAGAATCACACGTCTGCAAACTGGGCAGGGGACGCCTTGGCGTGGAGTCCGGGCTGGGCTGGGTCGGTGTGTCTCGTGCAAGGAAAACCCGCCACAGCGCATGGGCCCCGTGCGTTGCCGGCTGCGCTCCTGTGTCCGTCTGTCCTCTCGTACGTGACCTAGCTCCCTCCCTCGACGTGGAAAGAGCGCGGCTCTTTCAGGGGAGGCGTTTGGAGCCGTGACAGGAAGGCACAGCTCAGGAAGGACAGCGTGCGTGGGGGGGTCGCCGGGTTAGAGCCGAGGGGCCTGGGTAAGGGACGCCCGGGATCATGGGTCTTCTGGTCACCCGACTGCCCCTTGTCTTCTAGCCACTCAGCCCCCGCGGGGGCCGCCCAGCTGCGTCCGGCAGCCGCCGCCCGCTCTCCGTCGCGGGGAGCCCACGGACGAAGGGAAGCGGAGGCAGGCGCCGCTCGGTGCTTGTCCTCCGCCTCCACGTGCTCGACAGTCCTCACTCACCTGCCTGAGCCGCTGTCATCCCACCGACTGGTTGACCAGGTCACAGGGACCCAGGGAGGTGGTTTTCCCAAGTTCACAGCCAGTAAAAGCAAATCTGTTAATGCACATTTAATATACTACAAGGCTACACTTCGTTTCCTGCAGTGAGTCTCGGCTTTTCCTAAAGGGGGTGGTTTCAGTTTAGAGATAAGACAGAGATTGCAAGTGGCGGGGACGACCCCACGCGGAAGGAGAGTATCCGGCAGAGGAAAGGAAGCTTTTCGGTGGGACTTCGGGCACGGAAGCCCCCGCCGCTTTCCTCAGGTCAGCCTCGCACTGGGAAACTCCGGGTGAGGCCGAAGGAAATGGAGTTCTGCTCTAGAAAAGACACTGCGTGGAGAGGGGAAAGTTGACGGCCAGGACCTTCCCACACCCGTCTGTCGGTCGGCAGCGCTGAGCAGAGATGCCAGCGCCGCCCGGTAGGAGGCGGCGGCTGCATGGCTCCCCAGAGTCAGGACGCGGCCGGCTGTCGCTGCTGCGGCCCGGACGGCGCTTTCAGTCTGTGCCCAACAGGGTGGTGAGGCGGCCCTGCCTGTTTCTCGTCCCCTCTCGTCCGCAGAGTGGCCTTGCGTGAGGCCAGAGTTCCGTGAAGTGGTTGGGCCCAGGGCCACCCCGGCCAGGAGGAGGGCAGGGCCGCGGGGCCCCAGGTCCATCTGTGGGGCCCCCGGGACCCTCTCTGTCCCCCTGTTCTGTCCTGTCGTCCCCAGTCCTGTCTTTCCACGTGCCGTCCTGGGTCTTCTATTTGGTCTGTCACATAGTCGGCTGACTTTCTCCTGGCGCATGCTTAATCTGATATGAAACCCATTCAATTAGTCTTAGATTTGGTTTTTAGGTCCATATGCTTTATTTATTTGGTTACTTTATATATATTACTTCCAGTTCCCTGAAAAAAATAATATTTTCTTTGATCCCAATAAGATTCAGAGAATGGTTACTTTAAGGCTTTTGCCTAGTATCTCTCATTTATGGTTCTTATTGGGTTGGCCAAAAAGTTCGTTTGGTATTTTCCATGCGATGGCTCTAGCAGTGCTTAGCTGTCTTTAACTTCATTTGAAACAATTTTGTTAGATTGTTTTATGACAGCTGTCATATCGGCGTGCATTAAAAAAACTTGTCAAAATTGGTGAATTTTTGTGTAGCAATTTTATTTTTTTTATTTTTTTAAAGATTTTTTTTTTATTTATTTTCAGAGAGAGGAGAAGGGAGGGAGAAAGAGCAATGTATGGTTGCCTCTCACATGGCCCTCACCGGGGACCTGGCCCGCAACCCAGGCATGTGCCCCGACTGGGAATCGAACCGGGACCCTCTGGTTCCCAGCCCGCGCTCAATCCACTGAGTCACACCAGCCGGGTGTGTAGCAATTTTAAAATTGAAGATGGAAGTAAATAAGCAACATTTTCGGTATATTACGCTTTATTATTTCAAGAAAGGTAAAAACGCAACTGAAACGCAAAGAAAAGCGTGTGCGGCACGTGGAGAAGGGGCTGTGACGGATCGAACGTGTCTGCGAAGTTCCGTGCTGCAGGTTCTCACTGGACGGTGCTCCAGGGTCGGTGGACCAGCTGAAGTTGACAGCGATCAAACATTAATTGAGAACAATCGATGTTTTTTACCAAGCAGGAGAGAGCCGACGTACTCAAAATATCCAAATCAATAAAGTTACTGGTGAAAATGAAAAATGTGTCTTTTATTTTACAGAAAAAAACATTAACGGGCTTTTCGGCCACCCTGATATGTACGCCTTCCTGCCCTCTGTTCCGTGAAAGCCACTCGGGCCGTCTGGCTGTTTGTGGCACAGATCGTGCACCTGGAAAGTGGTGAAAACAATGCCGAGCCGTGAATGTGCTGTCTTTTCCCAAGTGACAGACACACACCTGTCACTCTCCACCTGTCCGTCTTTGGACGCCTCTCCGGTCCTCATGGCCAACGTGGCTGCCATCTAGGGCCCACGGGCTGAGACTCGTCTCTGATCCGTGGCGCGTCCCACACGGAGAAAGTGTCTGAAACCCGAAAGCACCTTTCGTTCTCTCGCGGTTCTGCGCTGGGAAGATGGCGCCCGTGTGTGTCACAAATCTTCTCGGCTAGAGCGACACTTCAGTGTCCTGGGCCGTGACAACCCAATGCATGCCCTTCAGGAGATTTTGCTGTGAAACCAAAAGTATCTGACTTCTTTTTCCATGAAAGTATCGTGATTTCGCTGCTACTGGTTGAGCGGCTGTGACGCTTTTTTCTCACATGAAGTCTCTTTTGATTTACCACTTCTGTTCTGTTCTGTCCCTTCCCCTTCCAGACTCAGCATGTCCTTTTACCTGTGGCCGAGGAAAGGCCACTCGATAAGCAACGGCCGTAGGAAACCTGCAGTTTGAGTCTCCGGAACAGGATTTGACTTCACGTTTTAATCAATAGCGCGGGTGCGGGCAGCGTGGTGATGTCGGCGACGTCCCTGACTTAATCAGCGGGTTCAGATGGGTTTGCTCTTTTGGAACCATAATTCAGAAGACACCCTGAGGTCTTTAAAGATGCTGGGACGTGAGGCTCATAAACTTTTCATTTTCTGGAAGGCGGAGGAGCCTCCAGCATGCGGTGACGGATAGGCCTCTGCACTCCAAGAGCCCATTTGGTGCCGAACTCCCTCCTGGCCATCGGGCGCCGGCTGTAACTCTGCCGGGCTCCGTGGAGCAGGCAGCCTCACCGCTCGGCAGGGAGCACAGGGGACTTAACCGTTTCCTACCTCCATCCTTACCGGGGGTGGGGACCCAGACCGGGGCCGGACGGTGCCGGGACGAAAGTGGGTCCCCGCTGCCCGTGATGGACACCATCTGCTGTGGTTGGTATCGAAGGGCTTTCAGATTCTCCTAACTCCTTGCGCCAGCCATAATTTCTGAGATGGTATGAACACCAATTTTAAAAAAAGCATCCTAGAGCAAATTACATTTATAGAAGGGAATTTTTAAAACAGGAAAAAAAGGAGTGCAAAATAGCAATCACCCGTCCACTCCCCTCCTTCAGCTGTCACTACCACTTTCGTGTGACACAGAAACGCACAAATGCACCAGGGCCCTGCTTCGCTCTCCTTTTTCCTGGCTCTTGATTCCCCCCGCCGCCGGAACACTTCCCGACATCCTGAATCTGGTGAGGAGGTGGCGGGCGTCCTGTGTCGGTGTCAGGCATGTGTTGCGGGCGGGGCAGATAGGGAAACAATTTAATTTATCTTATGAAGGGCCATTCATGCCCATTCTGGGTAATTTTAAAGTCGTACAAGCATGAATAAGTGAAGAAAAAGCATCACTTTTCTGCAATTCAGAAATGACACATATCTCTTTAAAATATTTTGGTGTTTGCTTCTAGAAATCCATTAATGCCTTTTTAGTCACATGTGCAGGTTTTCACAGAATTGGGGTCACTTGGCACAACCTGCTTGTAGCCCACTTTTTTCATGGACTAATAACTGAACATTTTTCTATGCAGTTAATCTTTCTATTCATCGCCTCTCTGCCATTCGTCACTTCGCCCACAGACTTATTAAACAGGCTGTCGCCCCAGCACTGCGGCGTGACCGGACTGGACGCTGAGTGGGGTTGGAAGCTCAGGGTGGTCTTCCCCTCCCCCCCGCCGTGGCAGACGCCGTCACCTCCCAGGTCGGCCTCCAGCTGCGATCGATGTTCCTGAAGAACGTTCACCCGGGAAAGGATCAGGATATTTCCCCTTCCCTCCCCACCGCTCACCCTGTGCGGCATTTTCCCCGGCACCTTCCTGCCGTGTTGGACCATCGCCGACTGACCGTGTGGCTGGCTGGTCCTCGTGTCCCCGCCCCGCTTCCTCCACGGTCGCCCCTGCGCCGAGCACAGGTGGCAAACATGACTAGCACCTGACGACCCTTCTCGCCCTCAACTACAAGTTCAGTTTGCATCACGGTTACTGTGGAGTCACAGATCAAACCCCGACACCATTTCAGACGCACGTGCTTGGTGGGAACCCGTGACTGGTACGTGTCAGATGCTGGAAGGACGCGAAGCCGGAGGAACTCGGGCAGCCAGCGCGCGTGGGAGAGGAGGTGTCACGGCCACGGTGGGAGTCCCCGTGGAACTGGTTCTCAGAGGCCCACGGCCAAGGAGGCAGCGCTGCCAGGTGCAGCCCGCAGACGCCTCGCATGTTCACCCCCGGGCACCTGTGCAGGAGGGTGACCAGCAAGCACACTTGTGAAGTAAATGTTAAAATGTGTCCTAATAGTCGGGCAGGAGAAAATGGGAGGGGAGGGAGCTGAGACAGGGCATCTCTCCCCTTCCAGGGGCTCGGCTGGGAAGGCACGGAGGGCCTGTACTCAGAGCAGCAGCCCGTCCTCAGGCTCCCGGGTCAGAGCCTAGGGGCCAGCGGGAGGAGGAAGAGCTCTGCACGTGGCGAAGGGAAAGGGGACGATCCGGAGTGTGGTGCCTGTGGCGGCTGGACCGTCAGGACTGACCCCTGTGCCTCTCGAGCGGCCGGTCCGGGTGTGAGTGTGGGTGCGGATGGGGAGGCGGGTGCGGGAGTCGGGGTGGAGTTGCAGGAAACGTGAGCTGGATTCACGTTTTCCGTGGTCCCATGCGCATGCCCCCCCCAAGCCGACTTCTGTTCATTGGCCTTGTTTCCAAACGTCCCGGGAGGTGTCACTCCTCACGGGGGTCTTAGCTCTTCTCCACGAAAGGCGGGTTCAGGTCGTGTGCACCAGCCTCACGCGGCGCCCGCCCTGCATTGCTCCGTCATAATTCTAAACCCCGTGCGGCGTCCTTTCTGCTGGTTTATCGTGACTGATGATCTGTGAGGCTCATCTGTGGCCGCGTTGCCTTGTATGTTCTCGTCTGTCACATGGGAATGGTAAAAACCGGGCTGTGTCTCCGAGGGGAGTGGGGAGGAGCGGACGCGCGTGTGTGCAAAGGATCGTGGACCGCGACTCGCTCGCGGCTCAATGAATGTTGACTGCTTTTACTTAAAAAAAGACAAAGGAGGACAGAAATCGGCAGTGCTCAGGAGGAATTGCAAATGTCTGGACCTCACACTGTGCATGTAGGCTGCACTCCTGCTTTTTTAAAAAAATAAATGTGTTAGACAAACAACAACGTTGCTTTGAAATGTTAGAAACCATGTAGCCTTGCCCAGAAATGTGGACGAGACAGCCCCAAACCCCTGTACTCCCCGCAAATTTGTTTTATTGCCCTGACCTTCCCCCTCAACCTCGGCCGAGCGAGTCTTCTTCGCAGAGTCCCACAGGGATGTCGCTGTTTTGCGAAGAAGGAATCCTTTCGCGGGAGGCGGGGGGGTGCAGATAGCATTTACCGTGGGAGCGGCTCTGCAGGGGGCGAGAGGAGGAGGTTCCTCCTCAAACGGTGACGGGGACCGGACCATGAGTCTGCCACTGATCTCCCTGGGGGAGGGGCCAGAGGGCAGACTTGCTGTGAGGGGGTGGGTGCAGCCGGTCTGACCACGGGGACATCGGCAGGCTGGTCACAGCCCCAGAGTGGAACCCACGGCCCCTCCAAAATGAACCCGAGCACCGTCTAGCATTCCACTCAGCAGACGTCTTGCGATGTGAGCCGCTCGCCCATCAGAAACCGCCACACACTTGGCAGTGAAGGAAGCCGCAGACACGCGCCACGAGTGGCCCAGCCACGTTACGAGGAGTGACCTTCCACCTTTTGTAACTTTTTCCTGAGTCAACAGAGCATCTTTCAAAACGCCTCGCACCGCCACTCCAGGGGGGACTCAGCCCTGCGACCAGGAGCTTCTGTGACCCGGCTGGACGTGGACCGTGTCACCTGCTCTGTGGGCGCACCCCGACTTTTCAGACCAAGCGGAAGCCCCCATCACTCTTTGAGCTGCAGGGAACCGTGTGACCCTCTTCAAAGCCCGTCTGTCTGACCTTGCGCCTGCTGTTCGTCTGTCCCCACGTTATCACCGTCTCCTCTAGCTGAGATTTATTTAAACTCCTCGGTGTCAAGAATTTGTCTTCTTTCCTATATAAAAAACTTGCCTGAAAGTTTCCAGCTTACAGTTGGCGCTCAATAAAGAGCGGCAGGAAGCACGGTTGTTGCTTCGGAACAAAGTTTGTTCTGCGTGACCTCTGCCTGCTGAGGCTCGGGGCGCTCTGGTTGCAGACCTGGGTCCGAGCTGGTCTCCGCCATTTCTAGGCTGGTGTTTTCTTTAAAGATGGGCAGATTTTTTTTCAAGTTGCTGATTTGAACATTCATAAGTTTTCAGGAAGAATGGTACGTTGTTTTGCTAGAATATCTTCTTCCTTCTCAAGCTTCAAATCTGCAGGTACAAGTGCCTGGAACACACTAATCTAGACATAGTGCGACTCCATGACTCCGAAAAGGTAGTGTGACTGTAATACCTCCTTAAAGCTGCTGGTTTGCTCTATTAAAGGCATTTCTACTCTTTAGTTGTTTCTGATTTTTACAATTCTGAAATCTGCATCTATACCTAATTGCCTATCACGGAAGTTCACTTACCCAGACTTCACTGTTACTGGATGAAGACTGCGTTAGGTGAAAACATTCTTTAGCTTTGAATATTAATAGCACAGATCTTTTGCAGGTTTCAATAATCTACATTAAATAGCCACGCGCACCTTTAGGGGCACCGCCGATTATGGAAGATGAATGCTTTCCGGGGGGATTGCAGAGTCAGGAATAGGATCCCAGTCTCGGGCTACATCAGAGATTTTATGCAGGGCCAGCGGCATGCGGATGTTCTTCTTATTGAACAAGTTTCTCTCGATGAATAATGCATAACCCCCCGTTGCCAAGCCAGACAAGAGTAATGCCCCTGGGAACTGAGATACAGGGCAGGCTGCAGAGGCTTGGGGGCTGTGTTAGTGGGGGAGGGGAGTAAGCTAGCATGGAAAACCATCAAAAATAAATAAAAAAGAAAACCGTGATGTACCGCATGGACTCGTACCAGGAAGGGGAGGAGGGAGGAGCTGGGTGTCCACACACCCGCTGTGGAAGGAACCACACACAGGGCTCCTGGTGAGGGAGGAACAGTCACTTAATCTGGGCATGTGAGGGGCTGTAGTCCTCAGGCTGGAGAAGACGGGGGCCCGGGGGTGCCGTTTCCTCATCCCTGATGGGTTCTCCTGTGCTTCTGCCCTGCAACAGCAGGAGCGGCCAGTCTGTGCTGGCATGTCGAACAAGCCCAGTGGCCCCTGGGTGGGGGGCTGGGTGCCCCTTAGAAAATGCGGGGAGGGGAGGGGAGCACGGCAGTACTTGCAGGGTTCGGGCCCGATCCTGAGATCCCGTGAGCCCTGGTGTGGCCGCCCACGCCACAGGTGCAGACCCCCAGTGGACTGGGGCAGGTTGCCGAGCAGACCGTGACTAAGAAGATGCTCCCAACAGGGCTGGAGCCTGAGGGGAGGGGAGGAAAAAGAGGAAAGAGAAGGGACTTAGTCCTGCAGGCTGAGATCAAGGTGGCAGCTCGCCCTCCCCCTCTGCCTGCTCTCCAGGGCCCTACAAACTGGTCAGCCCAGCGGCAGGAGACATGCTTCTAGAATGTTCTGCTCACGGTGTGCCTGTCAGAGCCATGCAGTGCACCGCCTCGTCCAGGGCAGGGCTGCCCCCAGCTGCGCCCCGGGAGATGCAGCCCATGGCCCCGTATGGCACGGTGCCGCGGCTGGGCCCCCTTTCTTCACGGGGTCACTGCGAGAGCAGTGACTGGGGTAGGGGACTCTGCAGGACACTGTCCCCCTTTGTGCCAATGAGATCGCAGCATACCGCCTTCGGGGCGCACCCCCCACTTTGAAAATGAGGGGTGACATACCAAGAGCGCCACAAGTTCTTGGTTCAACGACGGGGCGTGACTAAGAGAGAAGAACGCAGCGCTCCGCGGCGTGGACATGAAGCTCACGGGCCTGAGGACGTAACACGGTCAGACACCGCAGCGCGCAACGCGTTGACTCGGCGGCGAGAGGCAGGAAGCCCAGAGGTCCTTCTGCAGCGTCGCCCTTCCCGGGAGAACCAGGTCTTCTGCCGCGGGGCCGTGGTCGGAGGGACACGCGGGATTGGGCGTGAGACCACTAACCAGGGACGGGGGCTCACTCAGGCCAGCTCCGGGGCAGTGTCAGGTTGCACACCCCAGACGCAAGTGAGAAGGAAACCATCTGGGGCCACGCCACCTTAATAGCGTCCATCGGAAATGAAGTGGGCTTCTCTGGCCCTTCGTCAATTCTGAGCATGCAATCCAGGGGCTCTGATGGCGAGGTGGGCTTCAGAGCCAGCCCTGCGAGGAGCCGAAGACTCAGCCGACAGGTTGCGGGGGTGTGAGTGTGCCCTGTGCCCGTGGGAGATCGCGTGTCCTGAAGAAAAGGACCCCCAGTTCCCGTCGCCCTCTGAGAACAGGACGCTGACTGCAGGGCCTGAGTCTGCACCTGCTGTGCCAGCAGCTGGCCGCTGGGCCCCCGGGAGAGAGGGCTTCTCACCGGGATGTTGGTCACGTCCATTCCATGAACCCTGTTCCTGGGAGCTTATTGTTTCTACCAAATGACAGGGAAGTTCTTCGTTTAGAAGCTGGTGAGAAACTCTCCCCAGGGGTGGCCGTGGGAAGGAGCTCCTCCCACTGGTGCTGAGCGGTGCTGAGTCACCAGGCTTTCTCGAAGATGCTCTGTTCCCGGCAGTGTCTCATCTCAGGGCCCCCACTGCCCAGGAGCCACCCAGGGTCCCCTCATGGGGGCAAAAGAGGCCCCTTGTGCTGTGACCCATCAGAGAATGGCCAGGGGTCTGGGAGCTCTGTCTGCACCAGGAACGGGGGCAGAGGCCCCGTGCCTTCTGCGGTCTCCCCCTGGGGGTGGCAATGGCCTTCTGAGGGCAGTGACGAAGAAGAGGCTCAGACCGAGGTGCACCCCCACCAGTGGGATTCGCCACGGGGAGCCGTGGACTGAGGAAAGGCTTTCTTCTTTACGAGCCTTGTTTCATTTTTAAAACCCACACACGTGACTCTGACAAAAAATAAAATGTTAAAAGAGAAATAAGTGCAATGACTAGTGGCTTAGAATAAGTGAAGATTTCATAAACATTGGGATGTTACATGACCCTAACACCCCAGCTGCAGGGAGGAGAAACGGGCCCCGAGTGGCCGAGAGCCATTACTCCCCGCAGCGAGTGAGACAGAGCCGGGCTGGCACCACCTCGGGCAGCTGGGTTCAGCGTTGCAAACCCTCTGGTGGGGGGAGGGCGACGGTGACTTCGGCCAAATGGTGTCCAGAGTCCCCACCAGGGCCCCAGCAATGAGGGGAACAGCGGTGCTGAGTCACCAGGCTTTTGTGACCCAACCCCACTGGGCGGCAGGGGCCGGGGCCTGGCTTCTGGATGGATGGAGGACTTGAGCGGGAGGAGACGCCCAGTGGAGCGGAGCAGCGGGCCGGTGACGAGGCTCTTCGGCCCCTGTGGTCTGCCTGCGGCAGGACATCCCTCTCTGCTAGACCCGAGTTCAGTCGGAACACAGGAGCAAACTCACGTGTGAAGGGCCGGAGGAAAACGAGGGCCCCGTGGCTCCTCGCCGATGCGAGCTGGCTGCCCGAAGAGGCGGCTCACGTGGACCGCTCGTGCCCCCTCCAGGCCACGCATCCAAGTGCACGGCCGCGCCTGTGTGCGAAAGCCCCGCTGGGAGCCTGTCACGGTCTGTCACTGTCTGGTGTCCCTGCACCTCTTGTTGCCCGGCTTTCGTTGGAGACGGGAGCAGAGCAGACTCTTACACGGCGGTTTAGTGCTCGCTGCTGCTGACGCGCTTTACGGAAATGCCCCTCCTCAACACGCCGGGACTTTAAAGAAGAGATAAACAGCAAGACGAGCCGTGACCCGTGGTTGCCGCTGCCCGGCCTGTGGGGTCAGCATCTGGCTTGTTTCTGTCTTCGGATGGTCATCCAACTCCTTCCAGGCTCCGGGCCCTGAGCGGGGCGCTGGGGACACCGAGACCCGACTCCGGGGGGACAGGGGACTGACGTTCGGGGAGGGAGGGTGGAAAGGGGGAGGCAGTGAGAGGCAAGCAAGGCAGGCCACAGCCCTGGGTGGCTTCCCTGCGGACGGCGGATACTTTTCTATCTTCTCCTTGTTTCGTGGCGCAGTAGAGAGCAGCTCGCTGGGAGTGTTTGTTTTAGTAGAATCACAGAAAATTAACTAGTTCATAGAGACTTTCCGTAGAGGTGACTGATCTCTTCGGGGTACAACATGGAAAATGGGCATTTTGGCTCTTGGGCTGACAACCAGATCCCACCCCTCCATCGAAGGCTTTTTCTGAAACTTGGACTTGCACGGTCTAGTCGGTCCGGCTGCCCCTTACAGTGCTGGCTTCTGGGCCCACAGCCCACGCGGCCCCGGGGAGCAGGGCTCTGGGCAGGAGGGGGCGGGGGCTGGGCCGGGTGGGGGGCACAGAGCGGCTTGAACCTGCCCCTCTGGAAGGCTCTCGGGAAAGGCTGAAATTTAGCTGGAAAGTGGCTTCGTCCTGAGAGGAACACACTCAACTGGACATGGCTGTCCGTGTTCAGGACGGGCATTTGGTGTCCTGTCTCCGAGCCCACCTTCTGCTGTGTGAACACGGCTCGTAGAAGTGGGTTTGCAAATGCAGGACAAACGCGAGGTGGGGTATCTTTTCAAAAGGCCAGTGCGTTACGGAATTGGACGCCCGGGGTGGCCAGAGTTCTGGTGTTTTCCGTACGGTGGTTCTAGCAGCACTTAGCTGTCTTTAACTTCATTCGAAATAATTTTTCTAGATTGTATTGTGACAGCTGTCATATCAGCATGCCTTTAAAAAAATATTGTCGCCCTGGCTGGTGTAGTTCAGTGGATTGAGCGCGGGCTGGGAACCGGAGGGTCCCGGTTCGATTCCCAGTCAGGGCACATGCCTGGGTTGCAGGCCAGGTCCCCAGTGAGGGCCATGTGAGAGGCAACCATACATTGATGTTTCTCTCCCTCTCTGTCTCCCTCCCTTCCCCTCTCTCTAAAAATAAATAAATAAAATCTTTAAAAAAATATTGTCAAAACTGGTGAATTTCTGTGTAGCCATGTTAACGTTGAAGATGGAGGAAATTTTAGGCATATTATAAAATGTAAAAAAAGACCTGCACAGTGTGTGGGGAAGGTGTGGTGATGACCGAACGTGTCAGAAGTGGTTCGCAAAGTTCTGTGCCGGAGATTCTTCGCTGGACTATGCTCCACGGGCGGGTGGACCAGCTGAAGTTGATAGCGATCAAATTAAGATGTTAATTGAGAACAATCAATGTTCTCCCACGTGGGAGAGAGTCAACACACTCAATATCCAAATCAACAATGTTATTGGTGAACATGAAAAACGTGCCTTTTATTTTACGAACAGAACCATACGGACTTTTTGACTAACCCAACACTGTGCTGCTCCGACTGGGCGATCATATTTTAACTGACCCGAGAAAGAAGCGGATGGTCTTAGAAGCCAGAGTGTGGAGCGAACACTGAACTGGGTGAGGCTGGCCATCTCTGGCTGAGGGTGGCCCTGGGGTCCCAGGGTCCAGCGGGCAGTGACGTGGGCCTACGGGAGCTAACCGCCAACGTGAGACCCAGTCTGGTGGCCCTCGCAGGTCCCCTGCACGGCGGATGTCCTGGCCAGTGACTTGTTCGGAGCGCCGTGCTTAACCCCTCATGTCTGGACAAGTCGATGGACTTAAACCCATTTCTCCAACTTGTCGAAACAAGTGCCAACTAGACAGGCTGCCTTCGGGGACAAGGACGCGTGTGTTAAGCACTCGGCATGCACCAAAGTCAGCGCCACGCGTGACAGAATTGCATGAGTGGGGGTATTGTCTCTCCAGTGACTGTACAGGGACCAGCAGAAGTGAGGCCTGCTGGGGTGTTGTTGGCCGGGTAATAATGTGGGTGCAATAATTTATAGTTTTCATTTGGGCATTTCACCTAAAATGCCCTATGGCGTGCTTGAGTGTGATATGTTATGTTACAGAGTGACAAGCTGATGATTCTGTAATTAAAGAGTTGTAATAAAAAGGGGGCATTATTTGTGCTGACCCTGTATATTCAGATTTAGGGTTTACGGATGAAACAAAGCGCCATCCCAGGTTGCAGAGAGGCCCACGTCTAGATCCTCCACACCTAGGAGTGGCAGTGACCGGGGCCTGACTTCCGGCTCTTTCCACTGTAGAGGCTTAAAGGAAGTCGCTTTCCTACCTGGGGGTGGTCAGTTTTCCTTACAAGATTCCGGCTTTCCCTCGCAGTGCCCCCGGCAGGGACACCCACTCATCGTGGAAAGGAGCAGCTCCAGTTGTTGGCACACCGGGACGGACACTGTGTGGACAGAACGCAGGTGGAAACTGTCCAGGGGACGAGGTCACGGCGCACTTCACCAGCTGACTCTCTGGCGTGCAGAGTCGACAGTGTGTCTGGGCTGTAATGGCCGGAGCAGCGCCTGCGCCACGGCAGGCATTTGCAGGATGCCTTTGACGCAGGGATGCAGGGAAAGGAAACCGAGGCAGCAGGTGAGTTTGGAAAGGTTGATCTGGACTGGGGGGCAAGGGCAGGAAATTAGAAGGACCCCTGGCCTAGCACCTGCCAAGGAAGGGAGAAGCCAGGGCCAATGACGTTGATGGGTGGGAGCGAGGGGAACCTCGTGCGCTGCTGGGGGGATGCAGGTTCCTCAGCAATTTAACCACAGAGACATCAGAGGATGCGGCAGTCCCTCTCCTGGGCATTTCATCCAAGGAAATAAAGGTCTTGAAGACACATCTGCCCCCGTGTTCTCTGCAGCATTTAAAGCAAGCCTGCCTGAGAGGAAGGAGCAGACGGGTGAAGCGGAAATTATGTCGGAGAAGGAACCCGTCTCTCACCTAAGGTTGAGGCTTTGCCAAGCATTTGGGGGAGTTTCGGAGTCACCCTCTGAATGGGCCCTTAGAGCAATGGGTAGTGATACGGCCCTGTGCTCAGGGACTTGTTGGCAGGTCACAGACGGACACCAGGCCGTAGTCTGTGGTAGACACCGAGGAGGGACCCCGCGATCTGGGGTCACAGACGTGGGGACGAGTGTGATTTTAGAGCAAAACCACCGAAACACAGACGGACGTGAATCTGAGAGGGAGAGAAGGTAGGACGGCTTCCCGGGGCCATCCAGCGCCTCGGGGATCGAGAGCCGCAGGGCATGCAGAAGTGAGCTGATCTCTGCCGCCTGCCCAGGCACCGCCATTGAGTCATTCACGCACATTCCTGTATTGCCTCAAGTGTTCCCACATCCCAGGCCAGACGTTCAGTTCTGGAAAGGCACAGAACGATTCGTGGTCAAAGGTGCGCATTTCTGTGGAAGAGGGAGGAGAGCTGAGACTCAGAGGGGCCCGGGAAATGTGTGTGTGGCTTGTCCAGGAGGCTCGGTGCATCAGGGCTCACGGGAAAGCAGAGCCCAGAAAACTTGTCCCGTCACTGGAATGACGAGGAGAAACCTTCTCCGCCCTCCAGGGGGGCCCGCCACCCATTCGCACATTTCCGTTTGATCTGACATGTAGGTGATGTGGTCACCCACTCCGGTAACAAAGCTGGTGATTTCCCCACGCAGTATTCAGTATCAAGAGAGAAGATTATATTATCTAATGAAAGACAATAATTTAAGGAAAACAATCTGTTAGCTTCTAAAGGCAGAATTTTAAAAACGCTTCTTCAATCTGTGTCCCAATTGGTGACAAATCAAAAGCCAGTGGCCTCACAGCAGAGCATGGGCCCTGTCCCCAGGGAGCAGTGGCACAGCCCTGCGTCGGGGACCCCTGCCCCCACCACCCCAACCCCCCCGTCGCTGGGCTTCCGAGTGATTGGGGAATTGAGTCTTGGACGTGCAGGCGCTTGGGCCGTACTGCAGGCTTTCTGCGTGGGAGTCCACGGGCCAAGCCGGACCGTGCTGTGAAAGCAGATGCTGACGCTCGGTCCCACAGGACGGCCTGCGTCCCAGGAGGGCCCGAGCACCCGGGACCCGGAACGAGTTCGTGGCTGTGGACTTCCACCTGCTCAGCCACCGGTCTCCCCTGCAGACTCTCTGGAGGCCGAGCCGTCTGAGCGTTTACTCTGCCTGCTCTGATCTCACTGCTCCCTCCCTCCTTGGAGTTGCTCAGTTTCCTCTGCCCCCGGGCGGTTCCACAGGGAACGGCCCTGGTTGTCCGTGGAGATGACCGGTCTTTGCTGTATGAGTAAGTGAATGCTTTTCCTTAGCGGCCTTTCCCGCAGGACACAGGCTGCCGCCGTGATAACTACTTGAAAGCACTGCTTTGGGGAGCGTGTGGTAGGTGGTGACTGGCCATTTGGAAGCCTTGAAAGAGACAGTGATGGTCTGGGGCCTTCGAACCCTTCAGGGCCTCACTGGGACTACCCTCCCCCACTGCTCTCCCCCGTCTCCCTGGCCTGCCCTTCCTCCGCCCCCTGGCTTTCAAGTTGCCTTTCACTCCGGGCAATTTGCACAGTGTTACCTAGATCTCTAAGTAAGATTTTGGGGCCTCAGCTCTGTATCGCGAGGTGTGCGGGGGCCGAAGAAGCGCGTCTTTGCCTGTGTTGCATTGGGGCTCCAGGACGTCTTCTCCTGGGCATGCAGAGTGGGGTCAGAGTGGGGGGCAGAGACGAAAGGCAGCCTTGAGCGGCAGCTGCAGATCTGACAGAAGGGCGGCGCTCCACAGCCCAGCCCCGCAGCTGGGCAGCTGCCCCGGCAGGGGTTGGAAGTAGGTCCCGTGGGGGCTCTTTCGGAGCTCAGAGCGCCCCGCGGAATTTTCCATCTTCTTTACTAATCTAACAGCTTCTGGTTCTCAACATTTTTTTCTCCTCTTTCTGTATATCTTTAATCTGTATTTTATATTACATAGAGAGAAACAAAAATAGCCAAGAAATCTTTGGTCTGGAAAAGTGATGAAAAACTTGACTTACAAGATAATAAAATGCATTTAAATCATAACGGCTGTTATAAAACCAAGGTCCTTCTGCACAAAGAGATAAACAGATCAATAGCTTGGAATACGAAGCCCAGAAAAAGAACCGAGTAGACATAAACGTTAGTAACTGATAAATGAGCATCTTCGGTCAGTGGTGACGTGTGAATTAGCCAGTGAGGTGTGTTGGGGAAATCATCTCCGCTGCAGCCCCGCGGGGGATGCTGGGAAAGAAGCCCGGCGCACTGGCCAAGGGCCGGCTCTGTCCCCGGTCGCTAGCCGGCACTGCTGAGCTCACCTGCACCTGCCGCCTCCAGCTACACACCTGCGTGCCCCGGGCCCGCCGAAGCCTCAGTTTTTAAACTCCGGCTGCGCCTGCAGACCTGGAAACGGGCGCCGATCCATTTCCGTGGGTGACGTGCGGGGGCTGCCCCGGCCTCTCTCTCGGCCGCCCGTCTGGTCAAGTGCGCGGCGTGGCACGAGGCCTCGGGAAGTGGAGTCACGTAAACACTTGCAGGCGGCAGGTGTGCCCGGTTTTGCAACAAAAAAGCAGTGAAACCCTGCAGACTTGCCTCAGCGAACATACAAAACCAAAGAGGTTTCACACATCGCACGCGTTGTGACATTAACTGAGTTTGCTGTCAGTGTTTCGCACCCTTTCTGTGAGTGGGTAGTGGCCCGGGAGCTGACGTCCTGCCGTGAAATGAGCGATTTGGGGGTAATGGTAAGTTAGGGTGCAGGGGGCGCCGGTTACACCGGAGCGGGACGTCCCCAGAATGAAGGGCCGCTCGGCTGCGGATCCCTGTCAAGGCCGATGTCGTCTCGTGGCTCCCAGAGCGGGGCTGAGCCTGTCTGGCAGCTGAAGGCCGGTCTCTGCTTGGGGGCCCCTCCGCAGGCCACGCCGCCCCCCCACACACACACAGCCTGTCAGTCGCTTCCTCCGGCGCCGGGGGTCTGGCTGCACATTTGTCACTTGTTTGTTTCATCCTGAAGGCACGTTGCCAGTTGTGTTGGGTTTTGAAAAGATTTTGCTTATTTATTCCTAGAGAGAGGGAAGGGAGGGAGAAAGAGAGGGAGAGAAACATCGATTGGCTGCCTCTTATACGTGCTCCCACTGGGGACCGAACCCGAGACCCAGGAGTGTGCCCTGACCGGAGTCTAGCCGAGGAGCTTCTGGTTTGTGGATGACGCCCAGCCCACTGAGCCACCCGGTCAGGGCTCCTTTGTGTTTGCTGGTGTGTCTCGCAGCTTCTGGGTGCCGATGGTCCAGGACATCCCCCGCCCACCTGCCCCGGGATCTGTCTCTAAGGCCCCCTCTCTTGGGGCCCTGGCAGGAGGGGCTGGCCCTCAGCTCGGAAGTCCTGTTCTCTCAGCTCGGCCTGTAGCAGCTGGGACCTTTCTCGGTGACTGACGGCACCCATGCCGCCTCTGATCGTGGCCACCGGATTCAACGCTGCCGGGCTCCCCCTGGCACCAGCCGGCAAACCCCGGTGCCAGGTTTGCTTTTTGCTTTTCTGAATGCAGCCAAGGATTCCTTCCACTCCCTTCGGGTAGCTCTCTTTTGGGCATCCAACTGTAGGAGGCCCACACCCACCCCGTTCAACCGCAGCCCCGGGAGGCCGGGTGCGGTGGGTCCAGACACGGCCTGCCTGGCTGCTGCTCCAGAAAGCTCCCAGACGCAGCCCGTGGCCCCACCCAGCCCGCAGGGCGAGGGTTTTGGTACATGAGAACTTCCTCTACGACTGCCTCTGTCCCCAGGAATCGGGCCCTTCCGGAGGTTGTCCGGACCCCCAGAGGTCCTGCTCGTGAACGCACTCACACGGAAGCTAGGTTCCTAAACCTCACGCTCCTCGCATTGGGCTCCTGAGCCCAGGGGACGCGACCGGACGGCTCACCCAGAACCCAGAACGTCTGCAGGACAGGTTTGTACATGCACCTGGCGTGGCCCCACGGCCCCCAGGCTCTGAGGGGGCCCCGCCCTGGCCAGGTGCCCGGCAGGACGGGCCGTCTATATGCCATCCACCCCAAGCTGCCTGCCTTTGCCCTTTTTCTTCTCAGTATGGATGAGACGAAAGCCTGTAACCTTTGCAACAAGATAAGAAGGAGGCATTCTTTATATTCAGGGGCAGATTAGATTGAAGTCGGGAAGAGACACGAGGGACAATCACATATTTCACAGGAAACACAACCACCGCAAAGATCCGTCTCCCTCTCCCTTCGGAAGCCTCGTCGCTGTCTCAGAAGCGCACCGTGCGAAGGAACCCCGCTGATCACAATGCGCGCCGTGCCGCGGCTCGTCACCGTGACCAGACTCTCTCATCTGCAGCCCGCACCACAGTCTCGTTTCTAGAAGGGCGCTTCGTCTGAGTTTTGCAAATGAGAGTGTCACATCTGCCTGACGTCCCCATCACCAGCTGGCGTGCCCACCCCGCCCCTGCCAGGCCGCCGGCCGCACCCCGATGACAAGGGCCACCGACCAGGGGCCGCTGGAGGGCTGCGGCCCTCCCACGTCCAGACGCTGCCTTCTGCCGCGAAGGCAGAACTCGGGGGGGGGGGGGCCTCGTCGCTTCGTGCTCGGTCTTCTCTCGGTCCCTGGACGTGTGGACCGGCCCCCCACCCCCACTGCCCCGCCGTCACTGCCTGTGCTGACTGCCAGTCGGCATTCACTTTCTCCCGAAGACGGTCCGAGGGTGGGGAACCCGTCAGTGGCTGTGGAACGGACGCAGGTGCCTGCCGTCGGCTGGGCCCCGTCTCTTCACGTGCGGTCGCCTGCTGAGAATGAGAGCAGAGCCTGAGAAAGGCGCCAGTGGGGGCTCGTCCTGGGGGCTCTGCGGGGACGACGGGAACTTGCTTCCACGGGCGGCTCCTCCTGCGTGGCCCGGGTGTTTACAGCAACTACAGGGACCTGGAAGCCGCTGCTCGGGAGAGAGCAGTGATCAGTGTCTGCCTCAGCGCCGCACCGTGAGATGTCTCCACAGATTACATTTCCCCCCCAAATCCAATGCACGTGATGGGTGCAGACCCCCGTCGTAGGAACCCTCCCGTCTCCCTGCTCACAGAATTGTCCTCGCGGTCACCCGAGGCCGCCAGTCTCCAAACAGGAAAGTCAACGCTTTGGGCCGGCTGCCCTCTCAGCCCCGCTCTGTCCCACGTGGCAGAAAGTCCAGGGTGAATTTTCTGGCCCCGGTATTGCCTGGCCTGGTCTTGAAGAACGGCTGTTCCCTGACCCGAAGGGAGAGGAGGCGGCTGCCTCGGGGGGACTTGTGTTCTCTGCCTGTGTCCTCGCCGACGGGCGGGGTCACCGCCGCGCCTGGGCATTCGGAGCGCGGAGGAGAACGGAGTGCGGGATTTACAGTTTCCGTCTCTCTGAGACGCAGGTGGCTATCAGGGGGCTGACGGGCTAATTTAAAAATACAAAACAAAAGCCAGTTTCCTTCTTCCACGGGGGAAACACAACCTCAAACGGAGGGTTTCTGAAAGCTTCTTTTAGTTCAATAAAGTGGAGCGCGGAAGGAAATCCGGGGAGAATGCAGAGGCGTTTTGTCGCCGGCGAGCCCGGAGACGCAGGGTTCTGTCCCCGGCCGGCAGGAAAGCAGGTCCTGCAGCAAACTGAGTCGCGGATTCTGTGGTTTCCCAGCGAATATGAACGTTATGTTCGTACCATACAGTGTCTGCGGAAACAGCCTGTGTACCTCGATGAAAAGCACTTTATCGCTAAAATGTGCGGACCACCCTGAGCCTCCCGTGGGTCGCAGTCTTTCTGCTGGGGGGGGGGCGTCTGGCCTCGGTGTGGGCGGCCGCCCACTGATCCGGGTGCGGAGGGCGGGCGCCTATTTCTTCAAATAAGACAAAAAGGGAGTTTGCTGTGCCGATGGGCTCTCCCCTTCACGAACATTCTCTGCAGCTGGTGGTGCTGTTGGGTGGCATTTTAGCCACCGAAGAACGTCTTTCATAACTGGTCTCGATCTTCTCGAACCCTGCCTGCTCACGTTCTCTTTTAACAGAGAGAGAAATATTCACAGCACCTTCCGCAGGAGGGGGTTCCACGTCAAGAAACCGCTTTCTGCGCTCGGCCGTCAGAAGCACCTGTCGGCCGCTCGGCCATGAGGCTGGAGCAGCTCAGTTCCGTCTCCAGGCTCCACGTCTGACCCTGGCTCCCCGGCTCCGTCCATCACGGCGGCAGCTACTTCCCCACCGAAGTCATTCATGAGACTTGGGAGCCACTTCTTCCAAACTCTGGTTCACGCTGATGTTTTGACCTCTTCCCACCAGCCATGCGTGTTCTCAACGGCATCTAGAACAGTGAGTCCTTCCCAGAAGATTTTTACTCTGCTCAGAGCCGTCAGAGAAATCGCTATCTATGGTAGTGATAGGGTTACAAAACTTATTTCTTAAATAGTAAAACTTGAAGGTCAAGCTCAGTCCTTGCCCCACGGGCTACAGAGGGCGCTGTGTTAGCGGGCATTCAGCTCATGCCACTTCCCAGCCAGAGTGGTCACTGGGTCCCTTGTCAATGAGGGGTCAGATGTTGAAAGAAATCTTTTTTTTCTGAGCGGTGGGTCTCAACGGTGGGGTTACAGTGTCCAGGGAGCTGTGCTATGCACCAGTGTGCTGCCGCCCAGCTCCGCTGTCCATCTGAAGAGTGGACGGAGCACATTTCCATAGGGTGCTGGGGCTTTCGGGTGGTAAGTGAGCACTGGCTTCAACTTAAAGCTGCAGCTGCATTAGCCCCTCGCAGGAGAGTCGGCTTGTCCTTGAAGCTCTGAAGCCCCGACTTCCCCTCTCCGGCTAGGAAAGCCCTGGATGGCCTCCAGCATGAGGTTTTTCCATTTGCATTGAGAGGCTGCATGAACTGTCTCAGCTGGGCCTTCGGGGTAATTCGCTGCAGCATGTCCACCAGCACTTGGAGCTTCACCTGGCGCTCGGCTGTTACGGAGATGGCTTCTTTCCTTAAACCTCACGAATGAGCCCCTGCCAGCTTCGAACCTTTCTCCTGCGGCTTCCTCCTCACCTCTCTCGGCCTTCACAGAACTGAGGAGGGTCGGGGCCGGCTCTGGACCAGGCTTTGCCTACGGGAATGTTGCGGCTGGTGTGATCTTCTATCCAGACACCAAAAGCTTTCTTATATCAGCAGTGAGGCTGTTTGCTTTCTTATCATGCATGTGTTGGCTGGAGTAGCACGTCTAGTTTCCTTCAAGAACTTGACCTTGGCTTTCACAATTTGGAGAAATCTTTGGCACCGGAGCCCCAGCTTCCAGCCTGTCTTGGCTTTGGTCAGGCCTTCCTCACTGAGCTTACTCACTTCCAGCTTTTGATTTCAAGTGAGAGACGTGTGACTCTTCCTTTTGCTGGAACACTGGAGGCCACAGCAGGGTCATTAATTGGCCTAATTTCAAGTTTGCTGTGTCTCGAGGAATAGGGAGACCGAGGTAGGGAGGAGAGGTGAGGAATGAAGCATCGGGGGAGCCGTCAGGATGTACATTTACCTGTTAAGTTTGTGGCCTTGTAGGGGCGTGATTCACGGCTCCCCAAAACAACGACAATCATGACATCAGACATCACCGATCACAGATCACCCAGCGAATGTCACACAATGAGAAAGTTTAAATTACGGTGAGAATTTCCAAAAGGCGACCTAGAGACACGAAGTGAGCAAATGTTGTAAAAATGCCTCCCGGAGACTCGCCCAAAGCAGGGACACCACAGACCTTCAATTTGTAAAAAACAAAACGAAATAAAACACAACGACACCGAACGGAAACAGCGCAGCGTCTGCAGAGCGCGGCGGGTGCAGCAGCACAAGGACACGGGATGAGCCTGGAGCAAGCGAGGCTGCAAGACACGTCTTCATCTCGGGAGGAGGGGGGCGCGCCCCGAGACCACGCGGCTCTTTCCGCTTTTCAGTGGCAGTAGAGCTGGGGCTCTGCCTCCCTGCTCCTGCGCTGACACTGGCCCGGCCTCGCCGGGAGGAGGCGGTCCGAACCTGGCTGCCCTGACGAATAATCTCTTTTTCTCCGGAAACCCGCAGCCTCAGACTCGTGGCTTCTCTGTGAGCGGTGGGCATTGAACTTGCCTTCGTCCCGCCTGGGAGTCCTTCAGAGAAACAGAGTTAGCTTTTCTCAGCCTCACACACTCTCTATCTCAGGCCGCCGTAGTAAATTCTGGAATGTTCCCCTTCCTGGCGTAACTGCGAATGCACAGTGGCTTTACCCCAGGAGATGACTGAGGCGCAGCAGCGTCACGCTTTGCTCTGAGGACCAAGGAGACGAGGCTCAGGGCCCAGGAACCCGCCAGCCCTGTGGCCCGGGTGGCCGGGCCGCACGCAGCTTGCGGTGCCAGCCACCGCGCTGGGGAGGGGCGCCTTCACCTGATCTTCCGACCCAGGCCTTGCTCTCAGAGCCGAGCCGGTGTCTGGTCACATCCTCACCAGGCCGCCCGCTTCACCGCCGAGAAAACCCCATGCAAGTGGCTTGCCCCAGCTTCCCAGCTCATAAAAGGGAATTTTATTCCACTGGAATTGGCATTCCGCCCCAGGGAAGCCGGCGCTCCAGCCTTACTTTGCATCTAAGCCTTTCCCTCGCCCCTAGTTCTCTCTCTGCCCCCTGTGCACGTACATCAAGTAAGAGCAAATGAAAACGAAGCCAGCCGGATGCTTCATGTCTGGGTGGCGAGCAGCGAGAAAGCTTCGTGGGAGCCAAGTTGGGGTCCACGGCGCGCCGTGGCAGTTGCCGGGTCAAGCCATCACCTCCAATCGCTGGAAACCGTGGCCAAGGTCGTCACTGTGGTGGGAAAGCCTGGGTGGGGGAGCCGTCCGCTGTGCAATGGTTGCTGTGAGTTACGCTTGTCCAGGTGCTGCCGGGAAGGGGGCGGGGAGGGAGGTAGAGATTGGACAGGAACAAAGAACCAACGTTGATCTTTGCAAGCAGAGGAGAGAAAAAATAGTTTCAAAAATGTGTACTTTAGATGGTAGAAAAAAATCCATTGCTGTCTGTGTACCCCAATATTGTCTGTGTACCCCAATATTGTCTGTGTACCCCAACAGGACAGTGTGGGTCTGAGAAAGGCATTGAGTTCCAAGGAGCCAAGCTCCCCTCCCACGGAGGGCACGGCCCAATCCCTGCCCCACCCCTCCCCCCAGGGCCCTGGTGCAGCCTGCGGGCGCGCAGAGAGGAGGCCGGGGGCTGTGCGGCCCATGTGAGGACTAGCTGGGGAATGATTCCGGGTGCAGCTGCTGACATGCACCTGCTCGGAAAGTGCTGGATGTCCCCCCATCTGAGACCGTTTTCCCTTTTCTTTCACATTGTAACATCTGTGGATATCAGAGTCTCGTTTTCAGTAGGTAAAACGATGATTCTTATCCCAGATGGCAAGGTGGGCTTTTCCGAGGGAACTGGGGAGGAAACAAAGCAAAACTAGAGCAAAAGCAAAAAAAAAAAAAAAAAAAAAATTGTAGCCCTGGAACGGTGATGCCTTCGACTGCACCACCCAGTGGGAATCTGGCTGCAGAGCCCAGTGTCCCCGGCACCCGGGAGGCCTCTGGCCCCAGAACCCTCGCGGCCCAGGGGGAGGCTGGGCACGTCCCACTCTGAGGAGCAGATCGGGGTTCCCACACACGTGGGGCCGGTGGCCAGGGAGAAGCTGCAGGGCCTGTGACGTGAGTTTCACTAAGACAATTTATATGGGACACGGGGCTAAGGGCTGGACCACGCTCCGAGTTGACCAATTCTCCTAATTTTATTTCTAAAGGGCTGCCCCACTTTGGAAGATCCAAGCACAGCATTTAAAATTCAAACGGCTGCCCTGGAGCCAAGTCCGGTCGGAGTGCTCGTGACTCGGGCCTGGCAACAGCAGCAAACAGTGACAGCGGCCGTGCCCCGGCAGGCGGGGCTCTCTGCCCCTCACTTCCAGGTCACACCTGCTGGGGGCTGGGCCGCCAGGGGCGCTGTGCCAGGAGGCCGTGGAGCGAGCACGTGGTCTCTGAGGTCCCACTTATTTTGTGTCTCACATCAGCAAGCCAGAATCAACGCCGCGTCTCTTAGCAACCCTGGGGGGGGAGGGGGACGGGGACAGGATGACCCTGCAGAGTGGAGGGGCCCAGGGCGGCCCAATCAACATTCCGTACATTTTCCTTCCGTGGTCATTCAAAAGGCAGCGCGTATTTTCCTTCCTGTGTGTTTTGGAGGATGCTGGTGGCTGCATCCGCACGGCAGCGTCACTGCATCGGAACCACCGTCTGGGACGTCCCCCGCCAGAAAACACACACGTGGGAGCTCCGCCCCTTGGTGTAGAACGGGGAGCCTGCAAAAGGAACGCCAGGATCCGGTGTTTTGCCCTGCATTTGAATTTGCTATTTTCAGCCTAAACATGAGACTGGTAGTTGGTGGCTGAAGTCAGCTGAGGCGGCCTTTGTTCCGGCGTGACTTCAGGGAGAGGGGCTTGGCTGGGGACCGGGCCGGCGGGAGAATTCTCCCTCAGTTGACTGTAAGGGGTGCCGGTGACCAGGGGAGTATGGGTTTGAAGCGGTCAGACTTCACACAGCAGTTTTTCTTTTTAACTGTTTTTAAACATGAAGCAGACTCCGATGAAATGTCAAAAAGCTGGAAACGCACATTTAGCCTCAAATCCCACCTCCTTGCCATGAAGTAAGGCCCAGCCCGCTCTCCCCCCAGCGCTGCTCCAATCCCTCCCCAAGCAGGTACGGTCTGAATCCCTTGGGCAGGCAAGGCTTTGGTTCCCTTCCCCAGCCACCCCCAGGGGGCCTGAGCATTGATAGCAAGTTCAAGTGCAGGGACAGGTCCTGGCGTGAGCAACGGCTGGCTTCCAGTTTGCTCGCTCGTCGTCCACGCGTTCCAAAGTTAGCATTTCCCGAGAGGGACGGACGCAAGGCTGCAGTGTTGAGGCTCAGCGCCACTCATTCCCGGCAGCCTTCCCTCCTGCCACGTTCTGTCTTTCTTTTTATCATTTTTTATTTATTTAAATGTTTTTTCTTTATTTTTCTCCTTGACACCGTGCTGACCCTTAGGAAGTGATGGCTATTTTTATTTTAACAAATGAGAGGGCAACAAAAGTATCAGGCCTCCGCCGTGCTTTGTGTTTTTTTAAGACGTTATTTCTTTATTTCAGAAGAGACCAACTTGTGAGATGACCTTTTTCTTTTTTTGGACACAAATTCCTGGTTTGCGTGAATGGGGGCTGGTGACACCTGAACTGAGGTCCTGGACGCAGACATCACTAACTAGAGCCGCCCTCCCTGCCGGCCGGTGCGTGGATGATAATGCCTTGTTCACGTGGGGCCTAGCCGAGGGGTGGTGGCACCAACTGCCTTGAAGTGCATGTCAGAGGGAGCAGCCGAGTCTGGACTCACATCCAAGTGCTTTCCGCCTGTGATGTCACAGAGTCCGTAACGGTGACCGCCGGCGTGTGGGTGACCGCCCGCGTGCAGGCCAAGCCTGGCTGTGTTGGATGGATGGGACGGTGCTGGGGACAGGGAAGGAGTCATGGGCGGAGGGGGCTGGGAGCTCAGGCCTCGGAAATCTCCCTGCCATTGCAGGGAGTGCTGCCTCGGGTCTCGGGAGGGAGATGGAGCCTTGGAGAGGGGCCTCTAGGAAGTCGGCGACTTCTCTGCGCGGGGAGGAAGCAGGAGTGGATTGTTGTCCCCATGAATTTGTCCATGGTCATGGGTCCACTCAAACGAAAATGGCAGGAACTCTCCCCGCTCATGTCCTGGGATTATCTCTGGCGCCAAGCCCGGGGGCCCCGCCACCTGCACTTCATGGAAAGGCAACCAACTCTCAGTCTTTGCTTTCTCCTTCCTTCCGCGTCAAGGAACAGCAAAGGGTCCGAATAGAAGCTTTAGCACGTTCTGTGTCCTTGACTCCGACTGTGAGTGGCCAGTTCTTGAACGTGTCCTTGTGGAAGGGGGTGACTTTTGAGACCTCTACCCAGGAGGCTGGGGCAGCCCCACGAGCTGTGAGACCCTGGTTCTTTCTACAGGAGCCGTTTTTCTTCTCGACTCCCTGAGGGCCCCTCTTCGCTCCCAGCACCGCCTCCTTGTTTCAGCCGCTGCTCACCCCGAGCGCCCTGGGGAGACCGCGCCTTACTAATCTTCTTCTGGGGCCGACCCTTAGTTACGTACGTGTTTCTGGTATAACACGAGTACTTCTGCTTTTCTGTATTATTTGTTTCCAAGGAAAGAAGTTTCAAAATATGCTCTCTAAGTTGCCTTATTATTAATTTTTATTTGCCAGAACAGACTTTTTAATGTCTAACTGAATGCATTTCCTCATACTAAAATCTATATTTATTTTACTTGGGTTAAATCCCCAAGGTAATGAAGAATTTATCTCTGACTTCTACTAAATTATAAATCACATACACACGTTCCTATATTGGCATTTACGAAGCTGTTCTCATTGTTCGCATGCCGTCAGGTCCGCTTCGGGTGAGTCTGAACTTTTCAGGCCAGTTGGAATTATGTGACTAGACCGCGTCTCCGACTGCTTCATTGGATAAATATTGATCTTCACTTAGGTACAATTTCCTGCTTCGCCATAGATTCTCTTGACCCAAGGAAAGGTTATTAGTCACCTAAGTCAACATTTCCATTTCATGCTTAAAATCCTGCCAGTATTTTGCCGAGTCGTGCCCGCCTCTGTCATCATTTTGAACATTTCCAATGACCGAAGGTAAAGATTTTTGTGTGTGTGTGTTTCTTTCCCATCTTCGGGCATCTTTCATATGAAGTTCTTCCTGAACCACACCCAATGTCCCCTTAACTTCCTCCAGTGGCATTTGTCACAGACTTTGTGGAAAAAACAGCGCAACAAAACTTCTCTGCGTAGCAACCCTGGAATCACTCCCGGACGTTTCCGCGCGTGTCAGAGGAGGAGCCTTCCCTGGGCGCGCTGGGCGCCCACCGGGCGTCTCCGGTCCCGGCTCCAGACGGAAGGCGGAAGGCGAGCCTACGGCCTGCAGGTCTCCGAACCGGGCTCTCTGGCCAGTGTCCTGTAAGGCGCCTCCCGCTTGGGGTTTACAGGGGGGCGGGGGGCGTTTCCGAGTGTGAACCCCCATCGCCTCTGAGCAGGGTGGACTGTGGGTCAGCCTGGGCCAGACAGGGAGTCCCGTGCGAGAAGGGGGGCCCTTGGGGTCGTGCCACGAGCTCTCTGCTCCCCCAAACGACTTGATTACACCCTTGGAGTGTTTCATCCGCCCCGGGCAAGACCGCTGACCCCTCCGTGCGACTCCACCATTGGACACGCTGTGTCAGGTCCCTCGGTCTCCACGGCGCTCCCACGGCCGGCCTGATGGGCGAGGGCCCCTCACCACAGTCCCATGTCACATGTCACAGGCTGACAGATGAGACCCTGGGACCCTGCAAACCCACTGCCGTTCCAGAAGCTTCCTGAATCAGTCACAGGGAACCACTGATGCGCCTGTAAGAACTGCGCCTGCTCCTCAAGCAGAATTGTGCCTTGCAAGAAAAGGAACAAAACGACGGGGCTGGCCCCCCTGAACGTAAGATGAAAATTCAAAATTTAAATATCGGTTTGGGGAGAAAGCTTGTTTGCTTTGGCTCTGGCAGCGTTTGGTCGTCCGTAACTTCATCCAAAACAATCTTGTTAGGTTGTGTTGTGACCGCTGTCGCATCGCTGTGCATTTAAAAATCTCATCCAAATCAGGGAATTTGGGGGTGGCCATTTTAATACTGAAGACGGAAGAACTTTTCGGCATATCATGCTTTATTATTAACTGAAACACAAAAAACGATTTGTGCGGTGTGCGGAGAAGGTGCTGCAATGGACCGAACGTGTCAGAAGCGGTTTGTGACGTTCCGTGGTGGAGATTCTCGCTGGACGATGCTCCACGGTCGGGTGGACCAGCTGAAGTTGATAGCAATCCAATTGAGACATCAACTGAAAACAATCAACGTTCTATCACGTGGACATAACCGACATACTCAGAATATCCAAATCAATAATGTTACTGGTGAAAATGAAAAAAATGTGTCTTTTATTTTACAGAAGAGACTAAATGGACCTTTTGGCCAACACAATAATTTGAATGTTTTTACTATCAAAATTTTACATTTGTTGCAAGAAAAAAAAAGAAAAATTGGCAGGCCTTTTCCAGTGTAGTCTTGGACACAAGCTAGACGTTCCAAAAATGTGTTGGCTAAATAAGAATTGCTTTAGTCTTGCACATAAAAGAAATACTCCAAAATTTGGTTGGGTGAATCAGGATTGCTTTATCAACTGCCTCATAGATGTTGGGCAAAGTCACACTCCATATGCCTGGAACCAACCGGAGACACGCATCCCGTGCGGCCAGCTGCCCTGGGCAGGCAGAGAGGGGTCCTCCTGAGAGACAATGACCACACCCACGGCCACTCGCCTTCAGGCTCAGTCCCCTGCTGATTAAGGGGGCAGCTGTGTTAGCCAGCTGCCCGTATCCAGAAGGAAGAACTGGTTACATTACTCTGACAAGCAGGCACCCGAGTCACACCTGAGCCACACGGAAGCAAAGCCCTCCTCCCGCCAGGGATGGGGAGAGAGGGCACGACTTCCACTTCCTCTATGTTTGCGTTCCAGAGAGATGCCTCCCAGGCCCTCCGGGAAAACAGCTCTCTGATGGAGCGCTGGAGAGAAGCGTATTTAAGTTTTTAAAAAGGTTTATAGACATCTCAAAGGGACAGCGGAAGGATCTGCAATTACATTTTCTATTTGGAAACATTCTAAGAAGCAAACAGCGAAGGTCTCCTTCCGGCCAACCCCCAACCCCTCAGGGAAATTTAAAAAATTTCTTTTAAGATTTGTGTTTGCTCTTAGAGTAGCATAGCCTTCTAACCAAAATGAGATTTCGCTGAAATTTAGAATAAAGCATACGCTCTTCAAATGAGGTTGTTACTGATGTAACATCCCCTCACAGTTCGTTCACTCGCTCTCCCCGGTTTTCCGTTTCACGAGGCTCATTAGCGAGTCCGGCCCCGTGTGTGTCAGCCAGAGCCCTGCAGTCTGTTTGTGATAAAACACACGCGGGCACATCTTTTAAAGAGGACCGCAGGCTCCCGGCTCCCGCCTTCTCCTGGATAGTTCAGAGGCTGGAAGTGTGTGTGAGGGCTGCAGACCGGGGCACGGCGCGTTTGGTTTCCGGTGGGAAGTCACCTGCTTTGGGGATGGCGTGTCCCGAGATGAAGGCAGCAGGGGAAGCGAGCGGACCGGCGTGGCCCAAACGGTTCCTTCTAAACTGGGCGGAAAGGAAGCTCCTGCATCAGCCCTAGCCGTGGCGGCCGCCACGCCCCTGCTGGTGCTGGGAGGACAGATCTGTCCCTTCCCCCGGACGTCATTAAACACCAGTGTGTCCATCGCTGGCTGCACGGAAGGCTCCAGAAAGGCCGCAGTGCTGTGGGCATCCAGTCTGGCTGCTTGAAGACCTGGCCCTGAAACGGAGCTGCGAGTCTTGGGCAGGCGCTCGCTTGCCCGGGTGAGGGTGGGGAAGGCGTTTCAGGCAGAGCAGACGCAGGACCTGAGAAGGGCAGTCGGAAGCATGGTTTTTGGTGGCGACGCTTCAACTTAGTGGCAGGAGTCGGGGGCACCTCTAAAGCGCTCGCGTGTGTCCTTTGAGCCGGGCAGTTCACATTTCTTCCAGAAGATGCCGGCAAAGGGCCTTGCAGCCGGGCGGCCGCAGAGAAACTCTCCACCCCCCCACCCCGCCCACCGGTGACCGCGGGGACAGGCAGGAGGAGGCGTGAAGGCCGCGCGAAGGCTCCGGACGCACGAGGGGGCGGCGCGCAGGCCCTGAGCTGCGGACAGACAGGAGGACAGGAGTCCGAAGGAAAAGGGCGCACGGTGGGGATTTGGCCCGACAGCCGCGAACTTGGCCGTGAGCAGGCGAAAGCTCAGCCAGTCTGTGTTAGCGCTCGCGGGCAGTGGAGTCGCGTCGGTGTTTCTCGTGGGTGGAAACAAAGCGCGCAGCTCGGAGCCAGACTTCCGTCCGGAGCGCGGGCTGGAGACCGACGGGTGCAGGCCGCCGCCCGCGCGCGGGCCCCTCGGAGGAGGGTCTGGTGAGAAGAGCAGCCGGTGCTGCCCGGCCCCACCCCCACCCCCAGCACCGCCTCGCGGTGTGACGTCAGACCCCAGTCTCAGCCCTGACGTCAGACGCCGGAGCAAGGAACCGCAAATCCGCAAATCCCGCCCCGCTCCCGGGTGTGGAAAACGAAGAGGTGGCCACGGAAGCTCCAGGGAGACCCCGCCCGGAAGGCTTGCCTGACGACCTCAGGCGGAGGGGGGGCTGGTTTTCAGTGTAAAATTCTCCTATTTTTGGCCCCCTTGAGGAAAACTTCATATCCTAAAATAGCTTCGTTCATGTCTGCGTTATGTGAGTGATTTAACCAGAGATGTACAGCATATACTAGAATACATTTCCTCCTTTTTTAAAAATTAGGGTAATCTTTTTCATTCTAAAAAACAGTCACAGATTATTCTTGTCTGAGACCGTTGCAGGGGGTCGAAGGCAAGGTCACACTGCCACAGCCTGGCGGGTTGAGCGTGCTTTGCAGGGACGCAGGACGCCCCGCCTCAGACCCCCACGCCCCGTGGGGACGCTCTGCTGTGTTCACCCACACTCGGCAGGAGACGGCCCCTCCCGTCCAGTCCTACAGCCAGCAGAGCCCACGCCGCCCAGCCGTGCCGCGGCTCTCCGGGGGGGTGGTGCTCTTGTAGCAAGTGCCCCCAAGGCCCTGGAGGCCCAGGGGAGGCCTCCCCGCCTGTGACCGCGGCTCTGCCTGCTGCAGGTGGGGGCAGCCTGGCCTACCGGCACTTACTCGGGGCCACGGTTCCGACGTCTTTCTTCCAGGTTAGGAAAGAAAATCTCCCAAAGTGGGTCAACCCGCCCCGGATGGTGTGACTGGCGAGACTAAGGTTTCGGGGAACTAGCAGGGGCGCGAGTTTGATTTTGAGGCCTTTCTTCTCCACTCGTGTCCAAAATGAAACAACCCGTCACCCCTCCCCTGGAAGCACCCCCTCAGATCAAGGGAGGAGCCCCCTGCTGGTCGGAGCCCCCTTGGTTAAGGGTCTGAGGCCATCCCACCTCAGCAGCAAAGCCACCCCCAGGGAGCGGACCCCACGGCCCTCCCTTCACGGTGGGGGAGACAGCCCACCGGCAGTGCTGCCCAGCTCCGTCTTCGATGGCTCTGGTGGGACCAGCGGGCGTGTCCCACGCCGAGCCCGCAAGACCCTGGGGACTTGGTCACAGAGTCCAAGTCCTTTTAGAAACCTGTAGCGTACCCAGTGCTGTGCTGTCCGCTGGAGGAGGACCCCAGCAGTAAGTGCGCTGGCTGCGGTTGGTCGGAGAAAGAACCTCCCGCCTCTGGGCACACCCGAGTCCTCGGAGAAGTCTCCTACACGCCCCCAGGAGCAGCGGTGTCTGCCGTTCTCTCAGCCTCCTGCCCGCTGCGCCCCGCTCTGGCTCTTATCAAAGCCGCCCTGTGATTATAGCTGCTTATAAACCTGCGTCGTCTGCTAGAGTTTGAATTCCCAAGGACCAAAAAAACCGCCACTCTTTCTCTGTCTACCGTGGCCCCTTACACAGGACTCGACTTGGGGAACGGTGGACGCGCCCCCAGAGACAGAGCGGAGGGAAGGAGAGGCCGCGTGGGCCGAGGGCCTTCCGTGACTGCTTGTCCAGGAGCGCCGCGGCTCAGCATGGCGAACGGCCTCGGGGGAGGGCGGGCTCACCCTGGGGCGCAGTCACGCTGCCCTGCTTTTCCCTCTCGTCTCCTCTCCAGGCAGAGGTTTCACAGAAACAGCTCATGCCCTGGGCTGTCATCCTGTCTCTGTGATAGTTGCCGTGCTAATTGCCGACACCTTGCTGGTGAGCGGAGGTGAGTGGGGGCTGGAGGGAGAGGAGGCGGCTGGCTCCCAGCAGCCTTTGCAGGAAGCCCCAGAGGGCTGCCGGGGCCCAGGCTGGCAGAGGAGGGATGAACAGAACATTCCGGGCATGGCTCAGGGTGGCGTGTGTGAGTGAGTGAGTGAGTGGGTCCCGTCGCCCTGCAAGTAGAAACTTAGGATGTGCTTTTATCAAAAATGAAGGAAATTAGATGAGAAACAAGGTTCCAGCCCCTGCTGGTTTGGGGTTCCTGTGAGCACATACAGTGGTTGTGGTGTCGATAGCTGGGGACTTTGCAGAGCCTCAGAGATCAGGAGCAGGCGTGAGTCTCCCGACACATGCACGTGCGAAGGTCAGGCGGTGCCGGGGGCTGTCTCACAATCGAATTCTTGTCTCCACCCACCCTCCATGCCCCAGACCACTGTTCCATGAGATGGGTGTTTTGCAGAAGCAGAATTTAAGGAAAAGGCAAGTTGCCTTTTGCTGAGGGTCAGTTTGGTGCTGACTGTGCGTGTCAGGTGGCTTCACGCACATTTCCTTGTTTAATCTCCTAAGTCAACGGCAGAGAGAAAACTCTCTTCTCTGTGCAGATGTGAGACTGAGCACTCCAAGTGCTTCCGGGGCCACTCAGGAGCAGCGGATGGCTGATCACACCCCCAGTGTGATGGGGCAGGGACGCCCCCCATCCCAACATGGGTGAGGCTGTCTCTCATGAGCCGAGGGGCCACGGGGCCGGCAGGAGCTGCATCGGGACAGGGGCCGTGGGAGTGGGGAGGGTGTGGGAGACAGCAGGGCTTCATCGCTGAGAGCGCGTCACAGTAAAACGGGATGTGAGACCACGTTGGAGTCTGGGCAACAGGCCTTGGCCGGCTTGGCCCCAAGTCTGAGGAGAACGTCCGGGTTCGCCCCGGCTCGAGCGCCGCATAGCACGTGTTATCTCCGCACGGCCCTCTGTGCGTCGGTGGGACCTCGGTAAAGTCGTTAGCATGTAGCACTTGAAACCCTAAAGGTTGAGGTCTAATGACCATGAACTCAACATAGAAGCTGATTGGGATGCCGTGAGAATGAGGGGAGCAGAGCCTCTCTGCCACCCGAGGGTCTGCAGCGTCTCCCTCCTGGCTCCCTCCTTGGAAGGGCGCGGGCCTGTTTTCTGACCTCTGACTCGCCGGAGGGCATACAGAGGCCTAAAGACTGTGGAATATATAAAACGGGAGAAGTCGAGGGTCCTGAAAACCAGCCCTAGGCCACCGGGAACGCAGGACTGAGGCAGCTGGAGGAAAGGGGCAGGTGGAGGTTTACTGCAGGTGTGTTGTGCTTTTGCACTGGTAAATGCTTTATATTTTCACACCTACACCCCCCACACACACATCGGATCATTTAACACCTGCTGCAGCCCTGGGATGTTCACCTCAAATCGTGTTTGCAACGGGTTGACCCGAAGCACCCACGAAGAAGACCCTTTTTTATTTTTTTAAAGACTTTATTTATTTATTTTCAGAGAGAGGAGAAGGGAGGGAGAAAGAGCAATGTATGGTTGCCTCTCACGTGGCCCCCACCGACAAGACCCTCATTTTCATGGCGTCACCGGGCTTCTCCTAAATTATGCACGAGTATTAGCTTCCTCTCCGTCACACGCGTGAAGGGGAGCAGACTAACTCACAGTGCTACCTGATCTAATAGGAATTAAACTGCATGCTTTGTCGAGTAAAAGTTAATTAATTGCCTTTATAGTCTATTTGCTGGTTATTACCCTCACAATTCCTCCCGATTATGTGGCATCCCTGTATAATTATATTTTAAAATGATTTACTCATTTGATCCACCCAAACAGCAATAGGTAATTTTTAAATTGATTAAATATACTCTAGGCATGAGCTTATGAACTTCGCTTTGAAAAATAAATCATCATTTTAGCGAGAGAGTCTGTTTTAATTAATGAAGTTGAACCCAAACGCCGTCGCTGGGGTCGTCGGGGCAGAACGCGTGCATTCGGTGACGCTGAGGAAGTCAATCACATCCGTTTCACACACGTTCACGATTTTTATGTGCCCCACGTTTTGCTGGATGTGACGTGCTCCCAGGCATAATGCTCACCCTTGTTCCCTGCACATTACATGCAGGATTATGAGCCCCGCGGTGTGTGATCCTTATTCCTGTGAATAATGCACATCCTTATTTTTCCCTCAAAAATTGGGCACAAAAAAGTGCATTATACGTTGGCAAAATACGGTCTCTTTGCGGTCATTACCAAGTCAAATGCCGCTGTAATAGGCGTCCTTCAAACAGCGATATTCATTTAGATACCACGAGCTACAAATTAAGTCAGTAATTATGTTCACTTAAATAGAACAGATTTTGAAAACCACAGGGAAGTGAAATTGTGACTGACCACGGCTGGAATGACGTGAGGTTGATACTAATTATTTAAGTTTGAATAGTTGCCCGTGGTCTGCGTCACCTTCAGCTGGCCACTTACTTATTAGGCCACTTGATCTCGGCCAGTTCAGTGATTTCTCCAAGCCTCAGCATCCGTGTTTGGGACACGGACGTGCTGCCTCCACAGAACGGTGGCTGACCCTGGGGCTGCAGTGGAAACCACGCGAGACGTGTCGCATGGCGCCTGAGCAATGGTGGAGTGCTGGGCACCCGCCGGCCCGCCGCGCCGCGGCTGCTTTCCCCGCCGTTACTGTACGTGTGGCCTGGACTGCGGGCTCCGCCGCTGGGGCAGAGGCGGCATTAGCGCCGACGAGCAGAGGGGCCGAAGCAGAGGGGCCGGTGCCTGGGCGTCGTCACCACTCAAGTGTCACGTCCTGAAACGGAGGCCGAGGCAGGGCCAGTCCTGGTGCCAGAGACGCCCACCCAGGCCCGGAGGGAAACAGCCGGCGGAACCATCGCCTTGGCCAAGCCGTCGTAAAGTGAGGGCGTGCAGGTCATTCCAACTAAAAACAGCCCACCACGGGGGAAGCGTTGAAGTGTAATAGGTGGGCAGTCAAGAGACCAATCAATAAGGGATGCAGAGAATCTGGTAGAAAACCCACATAAATAAGGTTCCACGTGAAAAGGAGACACGTGTTTGAAGGAGCTCCGTTCTCCAGGGTCCAGTGGGGACAGGGACGCATGCTGGTCATTCCGTTGGGGGTTTCACGTAACAACCGATGAACTGGCGGCTGGTTCGACCCAGCGGCTCTGCGCGGCTCCACTTTCCCCGCTCTCCTGCGGAGACTTCAGGCCTGCCTGGCGCAGGAGGAATGGAGGAAGGCTCTGGAAAAGACCCTGGGGCCGGAGGGAGACCCGGAGGAAGGAGCCCAGGGTGAGGGGCTTTCCACCCGGGTTGAGGTCCAGACTGTGCTGGCGGGGGTGTCTGGCTGTGGCCCAGCAGAGGTGGCGAAGTCGGCCGGTCGCCTTGGCCCGACCCGTCTGTCCCCGGGTTGAGGGCCGAGGCTGGAGAGCAGGAGAGACCAGCTGGGCCTGGGGAGCACAGACCTTCTGTTGGGGGGACGGCGAGCCCCTGCCATGGAGAATGGGGAGCTGCAGACTGGACGGGGAGTCTGGGAGCCCCCTGCGGTGACAGTGCGTGTGCTGGAGGGGACACCCCTGGGTGTCACACACACGTGCCATCGTGCGGCAGCCAAGGACGTAAGGACGGGTCGGCCCCGGAGCGGGGGCAGTAAAGACTGAATCTGGGGCTCAGAGAAAACACGTTGATGCTGCCCGGAAGCAGCATCGACCCGCCTGGAGCCAGAGAGTCAGGTTAACCACAGCTTTCGCGGAAGAGAAGACACTGTAAGGAACTGGGGTGCCCCAGCGAGGGCGCGGGTTGGAGGCATGACGGCCGGGCAGTCCGCCGATCTGCCCGTGAGGCCGCCCCCGACACGGCCGGCAGACTTGTTCTCGGGCAGGCATCCCCGTCAGACCTCTGACAGCCGTCTCGTCTAAAACACGGGCTGCCAGGCAGTTGTTTCCATCCTTTCGATCAGACTGGGCTCGTGGGTGACGTGGCCCCGCTGTTTGTTTGGAAAACGGTGATACCGGTTTGCAAATGTGATTTCTCATTCGGTTCTCAGCTGGCCCACGGCCCCGCAGGCTGCGGCTGGGTGAGATGGGGAAGGGCTGGGGGGGCGCAGAGCGCGGCAGCCCTGGACGGCGGGGGGTTGGGGGGGGCGGCGGAGAGTTTGCCCCGAAAGGCCGTGGGCTCCGTGGGCTCTGGTACTGAGCTTCCAATCTCTGTTGTTAGATTAACAGAAAAATAAAAATGCACAAACAAGGACAAAGATAAAGAACATTGAAAAGCTCTGCTATTAAATTAACATTAAAAAAGAAAACTAAATGAATAAATAAATTTTCTGTTACATTAACAGAAAAATAATAATGGAAAAATAAAAATATAAATGAACCTAACACTCTGTGTCTTGTGAATAAAACTTGATGACCTGCGTTTCGAGCTGAAGTTAGCCCTACGTGAGCAAAAGTTTCTGCCCCCTTTACCAGAATATCCTTCTTTTCCTTTTTTTTTTAACGGTGCATTAAAAATCATCCTGGGTATAGTGCTCCTTCCCCTGACAACAGAAGTTCACATTGGAATGTCTTGATTTAAGGTGACAGAACTTGATTTAATTCGATTATTATATCTTCCAATCCAGAGACGGGGTCTCACCGCCCACTGCTGTTTAATATCAATAAAATGTCGTCCCCATCGATGTTACCATGAGAACAAGCTGAGATGGGCTCTGCAGGGCTCCCCGGATTTATAGCTGGAAGGGAAAGTGGTGATTGGAATGAATTTATTTAAATTTCCACTGATTGAAGCTGAACATCCTGCGCGTCTTTGCTAAGAACAGCTTGTCTGACGGGGAAATATGTACAGTGCATGTTAGAGATTTTATGAAACTTTCATTCCCTTTTAGTGCCTTTCCTGTCAGGGTAATATATGGAAGTCGAGAAAATTTATCATCCACTTTTGAACATGTAATGACCAAAGGAAATAAAGGCGGACCCAGTGCCGCAGCCCCTATCTTGCGCCGCGATGGATCGGCGCGGTTGAAGCCCGAGTGTCAGGACGTGGTCGAGAGCTGCAGGCGCCGGGGAGCTGCCCGCCGGCCCCGGGGATGGCGAATGCCGTCCTGCGCCTGCGGGCGTGGCAGTGGTGTCGAAGCGAGTGTGACAGAGCTCAGAAGGGAGAACCCCGATGACGACCGAGACCGTCTCCGTGCGTGGGTGACAAACGGGACACAGGGAAGCCCCCTACGCACTTGTGGGCACTCCCTACACTTTGGGGAGGTCGGGTGAAGCGGGAGGAGCTTCCTCTGTGCGGGGAGCTTTGTATTTGGGGCTGGGGGAGGGTGAGGAGGACGGTCTGGGCCTGGAAATAGGTCGTGGTTTCTGGGAGGAGAGACGTCCGCAAAGCGGTCGGCTCACGGCACTGTGACGAGAGGCGATCACGTGGGATTCACGGACCACGTAGCCCGGGCGAGGCGTGGGCCCGTGGTCTCGCAGGAAGAGCAGCAGGTGTTCTGGAAACGGCCCGACCCGACCCAGATGCTGAAGCAGCAGCAGGTGAGATGGGCGAGGGAGGCGGAGTCAGGCTCAGCTGCGAGAATCGGTGGGGGAGGGGCGTGTGGAGCCTGTGCCCCTTTCGACTGCCTGCCTGCCTGCCTGTCTGTCTGTCTGTCTGTCTGTCGTCTGCGGCCACTTGCAGAGAGAGGTTCTGGGAAGAGCACATAGAAGGCGGGGACACAGGAAGTGAAGAGGAGGGGTGGATTTCAGCCGGGATCTCTGCTTGGATCTGTGAACAAGAAGGGAAGGGAGCGGAAGAGGCTGAGGGAGTGTCCAGGCTTTGCTCCGTGTGGTCAGGGCGGAACTGAATCGAAAGGCCGGAGGTCATCTGATGATGGACCGGGCTCTTGACGTCCGAGTGTGGGAACTTGGCTGGCGCCCAGCGGTCGGGCATGAATCCTCCCTCAGACCCAGTGGGAACCACAGGAGACCGGCTGGCCCCGCCCCCCGAGGACCCCGTGCCCCCCGGGGTCTCTCTTCTTTGTAGTCACTGAATGTTCAAGGACAAATGATACTTTTTCCCTGTGTCAATCCCTGTCTCTGATCGGTAAACTAGATGCTGGGATGTTTTAGAAATCTATTGGCAGGACCAGCGTAACAGAAAACCTTCGTAAGCCACATGACTGACACTCACTCTCACATTCGTTAGCTGTCGTCATTCTCAAGGCTCCGGATGAAGTCCCCTTCGGTGTGGGGTGCCCGGGGTCCCAGGTCCCCAGAACGCCTGGCCTCGCCCTGTTCTTACGGCCCAGAGTGTTGGCGCGTGAGGGAGCTGGACTCGGGGCTCAAGCTGGGAGGGCTCTTCCTTTTCTGTTTCCCCACAGGACCCCCGGGTCATAACCCTCAGGACGATCTGTTTGGCTTTTTGGGCTCCGCGTTGTTTGCTGTTTATGGCCCTCGATTCCAGGGGCTGAGCAAGATGCAGCCGCACTGGAGTGAAACTGCGCCCCAAGTTCGAGTGCCGGGTTCCACGAGCCACAGGCGAGGCGCTCCTGGGGTCCCCCGGCCAAGTGGGGGCCGGCCGCCGCCACGTGTTCGTTCCCGCACGGTCAGGGCTGTTTAAGGTTAAGCTGCTGCTGAGATCGCGTGTTTCGGGAGAAGCTCGTGATTCTATGAACTGGCCGAGTTAATGCTCCAGAAACCTATTAAGTAGGGTCTTGGCTGCACCAAACCGTGGTAATTTCGACCGGCAATCCACGTCACAGTGTCTCAGGTGCCCGCCACCCCGTCCCACCCCCTAGCGAGGACATTCCCTCGGCTGGCCTGGACGAAGGGCCTGGTCGGCGCTCACCGGGCACTGGTGACCGGCTCACGGATGAGAGTGGGAGGCGGGGGCAGCGCTGGGGGGAGCCAGCTGCCCTGTGACGGTCTCCTAGCGCCGTTGGAGGTTCATCTTCGGGCAGTTTACCAAGGACTCTGCTTGTTGTTCTTGCTCGTTTTATTTATTCACCAAGGCTTCTAAAGAAATGACAAAAGCCCACGTCGGCGTATTAAATCCCTTAGACACAGAGGCACAGCACAGAGGGTGGTGCGGTGGCCCTAACGGCGGGGGGTGGGGGGGAGCAGCGGGTCTCTAGGGAGGCCTGAGGGGCGGCCAAAGCCGGGGTCAGAGCGGCAGGGCGGGGCTGGGTGTGGACTCGGCACAGGGCTCCCCAGTGTGCTGCACCTTCCGAGTACGCAGACCTGGACCGCAGCCTGCTCGGCGGCCGGGCTGACTCTCTGAAAAGTGGCCATGGCCACCTTCTCCGGGCTGTGTCACCCGGGCCCGTCACCCCACCGCCAGCTCCTTTGCCCACCCTCCACCTTCCGCGTCCTCAACGGGGGCTCTTGGGGCAGCATTGCCTGTGCTCTGGGGCCCCCTTTCTTTCCTGAAGTTTCTTCTGCACCGTGGAGACACCCGCAGCTGTGTCTGTCCCCCACTCTCTTCAAATGGTTCTGGGCCGTGGCTCTGTCCCTCCACCGTGTCTCCACCCCCCTCCAGGCACTCCACCTGGCTCCGCCCCGGCTAGATTGTGCTGCCTCTGGAGCGCCAGCTCTGATCTGGCCCCGCAGGCCTGGGGGTAGAAAGATGGCTGGACCTCGGGGTCTTCCACTCATTCTAGGTTCCCTCGGCCTCTCCTCCATCCCTGCCAATCGTCACTTTATTGCAATTCCTGTCGTGAATCCTTTGAATACACCATCGGCTTCCTTCGAGGATGCCGAGCAATACAATCGCTTTCTAAGCTTTTCCTCGTGTGAAACCCACTCGACCGTTAAGCAATTCAGTAAAACTTTCAGATGATCCCCCAGATTCTTGTGGATTAAGTTGGTTCTCAAAGTAGCTTTGTAATGGGGTACAGCCAGGGCCCCTCCTGCAAAAAGGGGGAATTTGTAATGGGGTCCAGAACTCGGGGTGTCCAGGAAATATAGGCTATCTCCCCCAAGGCAGGCCTGGCTGGGGGATGGGGCATGGAGCAGGGCCATTGAGAGTTACTTTGCACAGCTGGCCAGCTTCATACCTGATATGCAAAAAAGGTTATTTTGCATATGAACAGCAAGCTAGCTAGGGAGATGGGCGTGACTTTGACCTGTGATGTAACTGGGAGGCAGCACCTGCGCGAGAACTTGGAGAGGGTTCGCTCCACGCCTGACCGAACTAACTACGGCAGCCAAGGGCAGAGAATGCGGAGTACCAGCAGGTGTAGCCAGTTGTGGGAGGAGCTGGAAATGGGCTTACAGAGGAAGATTTGTGCAGGGATTTAAACCCAGGTGTGGCGGCCACGCAGGGGTCTAACCATGCGGTTTTGGGGGCAGACGGGGGCTCCCTTGACCACGCCTAGGAAGCAGGAAAGCAAGGTGTAGCAGCCATGCAGAGCTCTCTGTTAGTGGTTCGGAAGAATGCAGGAGAGACGCTGCAGGAAGGAAAGGACTCTCGATGGTGGGCCTTGAGAAGGTGCCGCGTGGGTTTGGATTAAGAGCTGGAGATCGCAGCAACACAGCTGACGGTGCTGGGAGCGGAGGGAGGCCTGCCCGCCGAGCCAGCTGAGCCTGGTTCCTGGGAGGAACCGGGAGCCTAGCCGAGCTGTGGGCTTCTATTTCTTCCTGAGACAGTGCTCCTGACTGGCCTGGTTGGGCAAAGAGGGGCGGGAAGGACTGTGTCTGTTTGTGGGCGTTTTAAGGGACTTGGGGATTTTAATGGCTGCAGGGTCAGCAAACCTCACAAACACGTCGACTTTCCTAAGGTGCATTAGGAGTGGAAGCCACACACCACCTCGTATTAGCCACTGGGTTTACTGATATGCAAGGGTGTAATAAACGCCACTTCAGTTTCAGAAAAACGAAATCCACCTTTTAAAAAGCCACGTGTCAAAGTGCTAGAAGAATAAGTGCCACGGCCGGAATGCCACGTGCTCTCTCTCCACGTTTCCGCTGCGTTGAATCCCTCCGTGTCTCCTGTCCAGGCTATTTCCGCAGCCGGCTGCAGAGGACCGGGTGTGCTGTCCATTTCCCGGCTAGAACTTGCCGGTCATGTGGCTTCCCTGGCTTCTAAAGGGGCAGGTGCTGCCCTTGGCCCAGGCAAGCTGGAAGGTCATCAGTCTGACTGACAAGGCACACTGTGGCCCCCCTCTCCTGCGACCTCCCTCTGCCGCTCCCCCCGGTGCCACGAGCTCCCACAGCATTGACCTTGCACCCTTTCTGGAACAACCACGTTCATTTGCCTCATGTCGGAAGGGATCCTCTACTAACCAGCATGTCCAACCTTCTGGCATCTCAGGGCCACACTGGAAGAAAGAGTTGTACTGGGCCACGCACTCAATACACTGCGATATGTGATCACAAGAAATCTCATGTTTTAAGTGAATTTACGATTTTGTGTTGGGCCCCATTCACAGCCTCCCGGGACGCACGTGGCCTGAGAGCTGCAGGTCGGATGCCCCCGTGACACCCCCATGACACCCCCTTGTCAGCCAGAGCCACCTGTGCTCGCGAGGTCCCAGCAGAAGCAGTTCTCTGAGTTTCCCTGACACTTTCACTGTTTCTGAGCCGCTTCCCTGGGCTCCGGGTATTAGCGACCCAGGCCCCTGCAGATCATGCGGCGCAGGGAGCCCAATTCCCGCCCCAGGCCTGCGTCGCTGTGACTCTTCAGGGAGAGAAACTAAGCACGTTTGCTCCTTGATTCCTGCCACCAACACCGTGCCTGGCACTCAAGACATGCTGATGGGACCATCGACCGTGGGCTGGGAGAGGCGTGGGTGGGCATGCGTGGAAGAGTCATCGCTGAGCCGGCTCCTCGTCCCCCTGTGCTCCATCCAAAGTCAAAGCCACCATCTCGACGGGTGTAAACCCGGCTGAAGCGTTTGCGTAGGGAGCGCTCCTGGAGCCTTATTGCTTGATGGCAGTGGATGGTTAACTGAACTTCAAACAAGGGCCCTGAGATAGTATGGATAAAAGAAATGGATTCAGTAAGAGAAAGTTTAATTGCATATTTCTTTCTGTGAAGAACCTTTTACGTTTCTTCATGCCAGGGTAATTTTCTCGTACATTCAATAATAACTTAAAGCAATAGGAAAACCCACTTAGATGGGTTTTCTCCTGATGTTAAGCGAAAAGGTACCATAAGCCCTTTCAATTTATTCAACTGTGACATAATCCAATAGTTCTGGTGAGATTAAATTATATAATGACTTAATTGAAAATAAGTTGAACAAATGTATGTCTAAGTTCCGTTACGCTAAATGAGATTTTAAATTTCGCCAGGAACAAATGTTTCAGTTCTGACATGAGGACTTTGAACATGGGGCTCTTTGATTTTCAGAGCCATCAATCAGAGTTTCCCAAACATTTGGGAGCCATCTTGTATTGATTTTATACAAAATTATATCAAGCTCCACTTTAGGTCTGGACGGGCAATGCAAAGGAAGAAATTGCAAAGCCAACCCGAGTTTTGTGGAGCGTTTTATAAAATGCCTTCACAGGACTGCCAGAACGCATTATCTTCGCCGCCTCACTTCGAGTCACCAGGAGAGGCCAATGGAGCTGAGCGTATGCACTTAATTATTTTACCAATTAGGTATCTGTGGAGAAAGCCTACTCTGTAATCACACCCTCATACCCTCGTGTCTTTGCAGATACATGTCTTATTGGACAATATATCTTAGGGATTCGTATTTTATAGCTGATTCCACCAGGATTTGAGGAACACTATAAAGTAAAATGCACATAAATTGGGCCAATTAAAATTTAAAGGCAAGTAAAAAACCAATTAGGAACCAGATAAAGGCGGATGAAATGGTTTCCTGGAATGACTGACGGACACCCTCCAGGCTCTCCCTGAGCCCGCGGCACAGCAGCCCCGGCGGGAGGAGCGGCTGGGAGGTTGCAGGGCGCTCGTGGTTTCTCCTCACGGAACATTTCTTGGTTCAGCTAAGGAGTCCAAGGTGCTGAAGGCTGTGGAGGCTTTGCCGAGTGTTTTCCAAAGCAAAGGACGTTGCCCGTTGTCTACAAATTCCGGTTTGAGGACCGTTGAGAAACGTCTCTGGAGACGCGAAGTGGATCCCGTGTGCATGTCCTGCAGTGAAGGCGTTTTGTACGAGTTTTGTGTTTGTTCTGACTGTACTTCCTTCCGATGGTTGTGAACCAGGCGGTAAAACCCTCCTCCCTCCTCTAGTTCACATCACTTGCTAGGAGTAAAAGGTGGTTCCTGAACGTGACCTGGGTGGCAGGTGCCTCCCAGGGAGGTCCGGGTGGTGAGCTGCTCTCCAGCCTCAGCCGAGAGCTGCCCGGGGGCGGTTTGCCACCCGTGTCATCTGCTTGGAAGACACTAGTGCCCCCGTCCCTGGCTGGCTACGCTACAATGCATAAAGCTCACGTGGAAAGTGGCGGCGGTGCCCAGTGAATCTAAACACCACCTCCCTCTGAACGCCCCTCCTGCCCGCTGAAGGAACGCGGGGTCTCCCGCACACACCTGTTGAACCAGAACTACGCGCTGGCTTCCACTCAAACCTGGTGCTCACCACGTTTGTGACCTTCGGTGAGTTAGTTAACCTCTGCGGTCCGCACTCGCGAAGGGAGGATAATTCCTGCCTAGCGACTCGGCCTGAGGATTAGGCGTGTCGAGAGCCCCAGGGCTCCCTGAAGGCGTCTGACGTCAGTGTGTGTTGGTTCTCCCCATCTTCTTCGGCTTCAGTTTTACGTCACTAGGGACTTTTAGAGAAGAGCTCTCTCCTCACTGCCGCCACTGTCAACCCTGAAGACTCAATCGACTGCACCCCCAAGTCTTATCACTGGGGGATCCCCGCTCTTTTTGCTGGTGTTCCCCTCGGTCTGATCAGTTTTGTAGAGGCAGGGTTTCAATTATCAGTGCTCCAGTAAGCTAGGTGATGCCTTACTGTCACCAGCTTCCTTCCCAGGGGACCAGGGGCCTGGGAAAGAGCAGCCTCAGCTCTCAGCATCACGCCTGACGCGATCGGTGTCCCCACGTTTAAGTCACACAAACAAGGTGTCGAACCTTGACTTGCTTCCCTGTGGGCAACCACACTTCCTCTAAACTCGTCTTGTTGACTTCTTCTGAAATTAGGCCACACGTGTCCCCTGTAGAAACGTGACGGTAGCTGATGGTTGATGGCATCTTTCCTGTGCCTCCAACACACCCACCCGCTATCGCCCATCGAGTTCATCCGCCAACCACACGGGGACTCTGGGCTGCCTGGCACCCAGAAATCAAGTCCAACATGTCCCGTAGGGCGCCCCACCTAACACAGGCCTCCTGGCAAGTGATGGACTAGGGCCTTGGCATTTGGCGTCCCCGACATGGAGGGAAGGCTTCGTTCAAGAAGCAGCCTGACCGAAAGGAATAGAATTAAATTATTAAAAGAAGTGAGCAGAAAATTAATTTCCTTGATGGAATATGTTGAGAAAAACACACTGGCTTACTAATTTTAGTGCAAATGTGTATGTAAGTTATAATTACAACGGAAAAGATCATATGCATGTAGATAGAATTTTTTTTATTTTTTAACATGAAACAGTTATAGAAAAATTTTTAGAAGTGTTGTCTACATGTCAAAATGTTGTATTTAAAATGCTAAAATGTAAGAACTATTCAGAGAACATTTGGCTTTGCATAAGTCGTAAGTGTAAGAAACCTGTAATTTGTGAGTTTAATTGTTCGAAAATAAGATTGCATGGCAATTAACGCTTTCTGAAGCCAAAGCCATTTGCTGTGACTGGTTGTTGGGTCTAGAAACTGGAGCGCGTGGGCACTTCGGGAGCACTGGGTTCCCACACGTGCCGGCACGTGCCCAGTGCCGCCTGGGGTGCGGTTCCTGCTGGCAGGGCGGATTCCACCAAAGGCAGAACTCACCTCACGTGGCTTTTGCCAAACTGAGTTCAGGGTCTCCTGGCGAGAAGTGTGTTCTGATGTCAGCGCCCGATGTGCTGCCTGTCCCCACGAGGTTCTGCGTTCCGAATCGTCTCCTGGTCTTCTTCCCACACACAGCTCACCTCCTCTCGGGTGTCGAGACTCATGGCTGATGTATGCCTGCAGCCCAAGAAAGGGTTAAATAGAACCTAAATTTGACAGCGTATCGTAAAAACAATGCAGATTGTTTTCTGTGAAACAGTGACATGCTTGGAAGGAGGAAGCGAGAGACCTTGGTTCACTCTGGAAACTGCACACTAGCGCACTGGCGAGGAAGTGTGACCGTGGGCGGGTGAGCAGCCTCAGAGGTCCCTGGAAGGCAGCTTAACGCCCCATCTGAGTTACGTCGCACAGCCCATTAGTTCATACATTTTTAACGGCATCGGAAAGGCCCCTTATTGCAGCCATAAAACCCTGGCGACCCGCAGTAACTGGAAGGACAGGCAGTCTAGTCTTCTTGGCGACTCCTGATGTTTTTACCAACCTCACGACGGCCCGTTCAATCAAGGAAAGAAACAAAAAGCGCCAGGCTCTCTGGAGCGCAGTTCAAAAAGGAACGTGCTAAATTGCCCAGTCATTAAGTAAAGCAGGAAGCTGTTTTCCTCGGTCACTATTATCCCTTATTTTGTCCCAGACCGGAGAAGTGAGCTCGTCACTGCCTCCCTGCTTTCTTATCTGAAGCGGTCTCCCGTGGGTGGTGTCCTTTCATCTTTTCTGCTTAAGTTCCCGGGGACTGAAACGGGGACCTTCGGTGCTACTCCTGAACACAGGGCGCCTTCTCTTTAGCCCGTGTCCCGGGTTCGGGCAGCACACGCCTTCACCGGCACAGACTCGCGCGTGGAAAGGACAGCACAGGATCACCCCCAGTACCAGGAGCCCCGATTACTGTTTCACCCATGACCCCGCTAATAAAAACCCACCGAGGGCCGTGAGTTCCTGATTCTGAGCATCGAACTTCACCCGTTTTCGTTTCTGATGTTAGAGGAAACTTGCCTTTTCCAAACGGCATTCACGGGTCCCCTTTCTGTCATCACGGGGTGAGGCGCAGGGCGGCGAGGGGCCCTCCTGCCGTGACCCCCCAACTCTCGCGGGACTCCGCTTATTGGGACCCGGTGCCTCTTTCCAACCACACAATTCTTTAGCAACCATGAACATCGGGACATTTTGTTTTATTCCACTTTGCTGGGGGACTCAACATAAAATACAAAGTGGTTCAGAAAGAAAGCAGGTGGTGAAGGAGAATATACATTGCTTGGCTGGTTTCCGCCCGGGGCTGTGGGTAGAGAGCTGTGTTTCTCCAGGGCCCCCTCCCTCCGCCCCTCTGAAGGGCGAGTCTGAAGGGTGTTTCTGAAAACTGGGGATGGACTTCCAAATCCCATCTGAAGCTGGAAGTTCGGGAAGGTCGTCTGCGAACAGGGGCCGAGGCACTGCCTGGGCGCTGTGTTTAGGGAAGCTGCTGATTGCAAGGGTCTGGGGTGATGCCCCTGCTCTGGCTGAGGTTGCTCCAGGACACGAGAGACCATGGACATCGGACTGACCCGGCTGAGGCTGGGAGGCTGTCTCACTCCTCTCCAGTCGGCAGCTGTCACTGCAGCCCCGTCACCTGGTGACACCAGGACCAGCTCCGTGACCTGCCCAGCCGGCCTGGAGCCAGTTTTGTGGGCAATCCCCTCCCCTCTGCAGGACCCCGAAACCCTACGATGCCCATGTGGCACTAGGAAGAGACGAGAGGAAGTGCCTGACAAGGGGAAAAAATCAGGGAGAAGGAGGTTTTGAATTGGACAGTGATTGGGGTAATGACACTTGAACGTGAATAAAGAATTACAGAATCAGACAGAGTGTACTAGACTAGACGAAATTAAGTTTTCAACTATTAGCAAAATGGTTGCTCTGCAGCTGGCGTGGTCTTGGGTGTCCAGAAAATTCATGTTACTATTTTTTGAGTTCCTGGGTTTGCAGTGTGGAGCTGCAGTGGGTCTTCATCCTCCTTGGACATATTAATATTCACACACACTTGATGGAGTTGGCAGAGAAATTGCCATTATTCTCAATTTGAAATAAAGTAGCTGAGCCTCAGACAGACTCAGATCTGTGTCTGGAAGCACAGCCTCCTCCTTCCAGGCCCCGCGCGCCCGCCCCGCGCCCGCACGGTGCCTCCCCGCTGCCCCCGAGCCTGCTGTGATTAATCGCTCCTGAGAATGCCCGCCCCACCCCTCTGGTATCGACAAAACACCTTTTTATAATTAATTGCTGTGCTGTTGCACTTATAATGAACTTTGCAAATCGAGCTGGCTGTGATATCCAAGCCAGATACCTCGTCATCTAGAGGAACACAGGTCGATAAGGGAGAGGCAACAAGAGAGCCCCGAGTTAGGAGTGACTCGGGGTGTGATGGATGGGTTCCCCAGGATGTCTAGAGGGTGCGGGTCCACTCAGAACCCAGTGGGACCCCGAGGGGCAGCGTCCGCTCTGACCACCCCACTGTCATGCTGCAGAGGCAGCGCAGGAGTGCTGCGTGGGACACAGGAGCGCCGAAGGGCTGGGGGCGTCCCTGGCATGCGAGGAAGGACAGGGTTGGGGCAAAGCATGGCTCGTGGCCGGGTTTACCTTTGCTTGAGTGTTTACTCGGTGTGGCAGTGACTGTGTTTGAGCCGGCATTGTCGGCGAGATCCCATCCCAGAGCCAGTGGGGTTCTGAGGCATTGACATTCCAGAAAATGATGAGTGAAAAAAAATTTTTAAAGTTTTTGCGTAAAATGCATGCAATCGAAATGGTTTAAAAATCTTCTAAAACATAGTTACTTAAAAAGTCACACTTGATTTGGCACTTCCTTCAGTTGCTGTGGCAAGAAAAGGGGCAGCAGGTCACGCCCGCCACCTCCGCAGGCTTCCCACTGACGTACCCATGGCGTGCTCTCACACATGGGTTGCAGAGGTCAGACGTTCACGAGTTTGCAAAAATTTACAACATGGGTTTTGCTCCCCCAAATCTGTTCCCACAGTGACGTGATGGCTACTTCAGCAAGTAAGTCAAACCAGGGCACTGAGGAGGGAGAAAATGTGATAGAGGGTTTAATGCCAGCTGGTAGAAAGCAGGACCGCCTTGATGAAGCAGTAAAATCTGGGGAGTCGCAGTTTGTGCACCGGCCCCCCTTTTTATTGACCTCTGAGCCCTGCACTGGCCCCTCTGGGCCCTGCACCCGCACCCTGGCAGGTGGACCCTGGCAGGTGGACCCTGGCAGCCTGCCCTGTCGCTAGGCTCCACGGGAAGCCCATCAGTAGAAGGCACTGCAGGGACAGCTCCACGGAAAGCCCGTCAGTAGAGGGCGCTGCAGGGACAGCTCCACGGAAAGCCCGTCAGTAGAGGGCGCTGCAGGGACAGCTCCACGGAAAGCCCGTCAGTAGAGGGCGCTGCAGGGACAGCTCCACGGAAAGCCCGTCAGTAGAGGGCGCTGCAGGGACAGCTCCACGGAAAGCCCGTCAGTAGAGGGCGCTGCAGGGACAACTCCACGGGAAGCCTGTCAGTAGAAGGCGCTGCAGGGACGGTGCCGGGAGGAGGTTCCCGGGCACCTTCTCACTCGTCCCTGATGTTGACTTGACCACAGCGCCCTCGTCCGCAGTCCTCATGGTGATGCTGGACGTGTATCTCCGTCCCCTGAATTTCCCATCCCCGTAAAGGCGCTCTGCAGGCTTCGTGGGATGGAGCTCGACTATTTTATTTTATTTTTTAAGCAAGGACGCTGGTACAGGCAGCACCACATTGTCGGGCAGCCAAACATCAACGGATTTCCCAAAGGCTGACCTTCGAAAGAGGGTCAGTGGAGCAGGGTAGGGTGACTTTCAAACGGGAAGAAAGCTAAGTGTCAGTCACCGCCACAACGTGCTGAAACGGGAGACGCGTGGTCCCATCACCGCGAAGCTTCCACTCTGAGTGAGGAGCCACGTGCTTTTCCCCAGACAAGCCCAAACCCCGTGGGGCTGGGAAACGGCCCTTTGCAGGAGAGCAGGACCTGTCCCGTGTTGACTTTGAAAAAAGTTCCTTTAGCTCCTTGGTTCTTATTTTCTAAAAGTTCCTCTAGTTTCTTGGGAAATCACAGCACATGATATTATTTTGAATGAATATATTATTGGATCAAAAGAGAAAATACTAGTAAGATAGAAGTAAAACTCTGATAGATTGAGTAACAACAGTGAGAGCTAAATGTTCTAAAGTATAATAAAAATTTAAAGATTTACCTTAACAATGCAGAAATAGCATTCTTGGTAAATGTCTTGTGAATATCTGTGTAACTTTGAAAGTAAAGCTTTGTGTCTGGTTTATCATCCATCACACAGAGAAGACTTCATTGCCGTGGGGAAAATAGCAATTTTAAATAGAGTAAAGCTATGAACACTTTTATTCATGTAAAAAATAAAACAGTGTTGACAATCAAATCTAACCTTATGGTGATAAAGACAGGTTTTTGGTTTAACTTTACAAATGATGCTAAATCAAAATCTTGATATATATTTTAAAATTATTTTTAGCATTTATATATTTTATATCCTTAGGATATCCTTATATCCTTATATTCTTTGCAGGGAAACTGTTTAACACATTTGATTTTATGTCTTAAATAACATTTGTTTTTTAAAATATATTTTGTTGATTATGCTGTTACAGTTGTCCCATTTTCCCCCCTTTATTCCCCTCCGCCCTGCACCCCCCTCCCATTCGCATCCCCCCCCCCACCCTTAGTTCATGTCCATAGGTTGTACATGTAAGTTCTTTGGCTTCTACATTTCTTACACTATTCTTAACCTCCCTCTGTTTTGTACCAACCATTTATGCTTCTTATTCCCTGTACCTTTTCCCCCATTCCTCTTCCTTGCTGATAACCCTCCAGGTGTTCTCTATCTCTGTGAATCCATTCCTGTTCTAGTTGTTTGCTTAGTTTGTTTTGTTTTTATTTTTTTAGGTTCGGTTATTGACAGTTGTGAGTTGTCATTTTACAGTTAATAGTTTTTGATCTTCTTTTCCTTAGATAAGTCCCTTTAACATTTCATATAATAAGGGCTTGGTGATGATGAACTCCTTTAACTTGACCTTATCTGGGAAGCACTTGATCTGCCCTTCCATTCTAAATGATAGCTTTGCTGGATAGAGTAATCTTGGATGGAGGTCCTTGACTTTCATGACTTTGAGTACTTCTTTCCAGCCCCTTCTTGCCTGCAAGATTTCTTTTGAGAAATCAGCTGGCAGTCTTATGGGAACTCCTTTGTAGGAAACTGTCTCCTTTTCTCTTGCTGCTTTTAATATTCTCTCCTCTTTAATCTTGGTAATGTCATTATGATGTGCCTTGGTGTGTGCTTCCTTGGGTCCAACTTCTTTGGGACTCTCTGAGCTTCCTGGACTTCCTGGAAGCCTATTTCCTTTGCCAGATTGGAGAAGTTCGCCTTCATTATTTTTTCAAATAAGTTTTAATTTCTTGCTCTTCCTCTTCTCTTCTGGCACCTCTATGATTCAGATATTGGAATGTTGAAAGTTGTCCTGGAGGTTCCTAAGCCTCTCCTCATTTTTTTGAATTCTTGTTTCTTCATTCTGTTCTGGTTGAATGTTTATTTCTTCCTTCTGGTCCAAATCATTGATTTGAGTTCCAGTTTCCTTCCCTTCACTGTTGGTTTCCTGTGCATTTTCCTTTATTTCACTTTTCATAGACTTCACCTTTTCCTCTATTTTACAACCATACTCACCCAATTCTGTGAGCATCCTGATTACCAGTGTTTTGAACTGTGCATCTGATAGGTTGGCTGTCTCTTTGTCACTTAGTTGTATTTTTTCTGGAGCTTTGATCTGTTCTTTCATTTGGGCCATATATATATTTTTTGGTCTCAGCATGCCTGTTACATAATGAGGGGCAGAGTCTTAGGTATTCACCAGAGCAGGGCAACCCACCTCGTATTTTGGTGCTGTCTGTAGGGGAGGGGTCTGAGAGGGAACAGTGCTTGTTCAGCTCTCTGCAGCTTACAGTCACTTCCCCTGCTACCTACAAGCAAATTGGGCCCATCTGGTGCTGATTCTAGGGTGGGTGTTTTTGTGTGTGTTCTAGGACCCTATGGGTCTCTCCAACGAACTCTCCTGTGAGGCTGCGAGTTTCTCTCACCACTGCAACCCTCGCAGGTTTTTTCAATCAGAGATTTTGAGGCTTTATTTCCCCTGCTGGAACCCTGGGTTGTGTGTCTGTCTTGCTCCCCAGTTGCTCCTCCCAATTTATCTGCAGGCAAATGTGGAGCCGCTCGCTCCACCAGCCACCGCTTCACCCGGTCCTCCAGCTGCCGCCTTGCTGTGAGTCCACTCCGCCTCAGCTGCCCGTCTCTGCACCTCCTACTGGTCTGGGTGAATGTTTCTTCTTTAACTCCTTGGTTGTCAGAGTTCCATACAGTTTGATTTTCTGGCAGTTCTGGTTGTTTTTTGTTTTTAAATTTGTTGTCCTTCTTTTGGTTGTATGAGGAGGCACAATGTATCTACCTACGCTTCCATCTTGGCCTGAAGTCTGTCCTTTAAATAATCTTATCGGCATTGTTAAGATTTTTAAATTTTAATATGTATAATCAGGCTTCCTGCCAATGTATGCAACAAAAAAGTGAATAATGCTCAATATGAGATTAACTAACAGACAGATTGACTCCCAAATCGAAGTATTTGCGCACAAAATGGCCTAAGTAATTTTTAGACCTCACACATGCTGTTCTCTTGGGCAGAGTTTTCTCGTTCTTTTACCTACACATTAGCATACGTCCAGGTCAAACTGTGAAGGATTATTTGCATGACCATCTGCTTTCTTATCCACACCAACCCTCTGGTCTTTTGTCTCAAAACACCCTTCAATGTGTTATATTCTGGAGTTTGGATTAATCCTGAACACTTTGAGTACCATCTCTGTAACTGGGATGCCCCCTCTACAACCTTATTTTTCAAATTCCCACTGACAAAGTTTTTTGCTTATTTTTAATGTCAAATCCTTCTTACTTTTCTGTACTACTGATGGCTTGTTTTGTATTCCTCTCGCAATAACTCATGGTAACCTGCCGTGGTGGGCAGAACGGTGGTCCCAGAGATATGCCCACTTCTCAGTCCCAGAACCCTTCACACAGACCTACACGGCTAACGGTGAGGTTGGCTTAGGGGCTGGAGGGGAAGCGTCATCTGGATTATCCAGGTGGCCGCTAACTGCAATTGTGAGTATCCTAGAAAGAGACACAGAGTAGACTGATAACCCCGCACATACAGACGCAGCCACATAACGAGGGGCCGAGAGGGGTGCCGCCACCGGCCAAGGAACGCTGCAGCCACGGGAGCTGGGAGAGCCGGGCTCCGGAGCCGGGGGCCCTGCCACCACCTGGATTTGGGACTTCTAGCTTCCAAACCCAAGAGCGCACATTTTTGCGGTTTCGAATTTCCAAGGCTTTGATAATTTTTTTACTGACATTCCATTTGTTGTGTTTTGCTAATATTATCGCAAAATTTTCAAGAACTATGACTATAACTTACCTCTTCTGAAACACCGAGGTTAGCATCCCCCACACAACACTGATGTCATGCTAGGTGCTATGTGCAGATAAAAACGCCCGTGGCACCACGGGGCAGGGGACTGTGACCTGGACCCAGCTCTGGAACACTGGGAAGTTGAATGAAGTTTAAGCAGGCGAGACGAGGGGGGATGGCCGAGTGCTCCCCAAAGGAGCCCGAGGGGACAGCCTGATGCCACAAGAAATGACCTCTCACGTCCTTCACGGCTGCAGCCGTGCCCGCTGGGCCTCACATTCCTGAAAGTCCTCTCGGATCCGGAACTGACCGTCTTTATGTACAAACCCGAAGTGCGTTTCACATCATCCGTCACTCACTTTTCACGAGTGCGATCTCAGTAACTGCGGGGACGTTTCGCTGTCTGTGCAGAGCCCTGTCCAGGGCCGCGCTCGGGCAGTTTAGGGGGGCCGGCTCCTCTGCAGCGATTCTGCCAGCTGGGAGCTTCTCACTCCTTCACCCTGCGTCACAGGGAGGGTGTCGGGGCGTCATTTCCTTGTTTGTGAGCGTGTTTACACACCCATTTGACATTCTTTTAAAGTATTTATTTCATTATGTCTCATGTTGACTTTAGAAACGTGCATGCAGTTGTTTTTCGGGATTGTCACGGGGGTGCATGTGTGCACTACACATGCACTGGTTGAACACCATGCCAGCGCTGCAGTTCCCTCTCTGTACACACGCAGCTGTGCAGTGCGTGCCTCTCCGTACCTATAGATATGCACAGTATTTTCATCAAGAAGGGGTCATGCCCCCGATGGAGCGGAGACCCCATACTGAAAGTGGTCCTGCACCCTATTCCCCGTGACCTCTGAGCCACGGGCCAGCACCGGCCGAACCTGGGGGACAGGGCAGGAAGCGGGGCCCTGGCTCCAGAACCGGGACTCGCACCCGCCCTTGTCAGGGGACGTGGGGACGCAGGGAGCACAGGGGGACAAGAGGGGGCGGAGGTCAGGGGGAGTGGAGAGTATGTGTGGACTTGGTAATTGTAGCCACACGGCTGACACTGTGTCCCAGCACCTACTTGGCAAAGCTGTGTGTCCTGCCCCCCAAACCACCTGGTGGTCCCCACACATGTCACCTTGTCCTTCTGGTCCCTGTTGCTCATGGCCTGGTCAGCACCTCCAATGGTCAGGACATGCATTCTGGTCCCACCTCTCTTTTCAAGGTCGTGTCTAAGTATACCCCTTCCATCAATATGTTCTGCTGATGTGCGGTAGACATGCCCTGTCTTGGTCCTTCATGTTTCCAGAACTGAATTCCATCTGGTGTCGCATAAAACTTTAATGCGTGTTTAAATGTTAATCACCTTGACTATCTTATGGGACATCTCCTCAAGAATTGCTCTGAGATTATAGTGCCTAACCAAATTAATAAATGAATACATCCATCCCCCAAATGCGTGGTACAGAGTCAGTGGGAGTCTGACCAGCAGACTCGCTTGCTTGACGTAAGCGTTTTTCTCCCTTTTATCTGCGAGTTCCCTTGCAGAGGCGGGAGAAACACCATGGAAACGTCCTGCAGACACGGTGACGCAGGCCCGTGCCTCCAGGGGGCAGAGGACTGGACTGGGGGCATGTTAGGAAGGAGTAGAAACAGCCCACTGACCACTGCGACCGGGGAGAGTGTTTCCACGGAGCTCACGTGATAGAAACAGCCACGGACCAGCGGCTCGTTAAGAATGATTTCTAGACCTAAGGCCGAACTGTGGAGTTTTCTGTGGGATGGAAACCCTAAAATCACCCTGACAGTTAGAAATTCTTGCCAACTCTCGTTGGTTCTTTTGGAAAAATCTATTACTGTCTATTGTTTTCCGAATGCTTGGACATCTATCCGTCTTCTTGGCAGCTACTTTTCCAACTTGACTAGTGCATCGTGTTGTGCAGTATGATCAGGTTCGTCACCAGTTCAGGGAACCAGCCCGTCACTTACACCAAGTAAAGGCGACTTTTTCAAGTTCAAACGCACGAGATAACGGGGACATTTTTATTGCTAAGAATACCTCCCAGGGAGAGCAGGGTGAGAGGAGAAATGACCTGGTGTGACATGTATGATGACGCGTATGTGACCACACGCGGACGAGGTAAAGGACAGCGGTCACGGCAGCGTCTTTGGCCGAGACCTCCTATGGCAGTGGCCCCTTCTACTGGCTGATGCCACAAGAACTCAGGGAGGGAATTAGGCTGACCACCCACTGCCTGGCACAACAGAGGCTTGCAGAGACTCGGGGCGTGAGAGGGAGACACGGATGGCGTGTGGGGGGCTGTGCAGGGACAATGACAGGAAAGAATGAGGCCGCCGGTCTCGTGTGTGTTTTCCCATCGGACGGGGGGCAGTCTAAGCCCTGCCTTCGTCCGCCCCTCCGCAGGATGGGAACGGGGCGTGCTACCCCCTTCTGGCTTTCCTGGGAACGGGCTCCTCCAGTGGGGCACGGACAGCGATGATTCCGGCGGTCACTCCGGCGAGAGAACCACTCAGACAGACAGACGGCCGTGCGTCGGCCTGGCCAGGACAGCCCTTCCGGCGCGACGCGAGGCTGCCTGGGCCCGAGCGCGGCACCTGAGCCGCCACTGGGCTTTCTTTCTCGATGATTTAAACCTATGCACACGTGTGTTTATCCCATTTCTTCCCTTGGAAGAATATATATTGAAAGCTCGGAATTGAATGTTGTCCTTGTTTAGAAATCGCTCGGTATTTTGTAATCTTGGGAAGGAGCACGTTTGAGACAGTCCCGAGGGAGAAGACGAGCCACTGGAATGTGGGAGGTAACAGGGACCTCAGACACAGAGGGGAAGGAAGTGGGGGGTCGGAGGGGCAGCTGATTGGGGTGTTGGACGGTCGGCCGGTCCGCTGGGGCCCGGAACCCCGACGCAGCTCCAGCCTGTGCTGGAGGCCACACTCGGGGCGCAGGCTGGAGACCAGGGGGCCAGGCGGTGGGGTCGCAGCCTGGGCCCGATTTCGCCGTCACACGCTAGGGTTCCCCCTCCCTCTGACTTTTCCCGTGTAAACTCAGTGAGCTGCCTGATCTGGGTGAGCGTTCCTTTCTCCATTTTTAAAGAAAGAGATAAAGAGTGTATGGGCTCGTTGGGATGTGTACAGAAGACTAAGGCGGATCTGCGTGTGGCTCAGCCGTAGCAGCTGCTCAGCAGACAGGCTCCCCTCTCTTCTCGGAGGGGCCCCCAGCGTGTGAGAAAACCAGACCCTCAGAACCTCCGAGCTGAAGTGCTTGGCGACGCCACCGGATACCGGAGTGACCGAGTCCTGCGTGTGCAAAGCGCCTCGCTCTCCAGCAGCTGGTTCACTTCTCACCGCAGGCCAGGCTTCCCGTCTCCATTTTCCTTCGGAGGAAACCAAGATTGAGTTGACTTGCTGAACAGTGACCGTTAGCAAGTGCCAGCGCAACGAAGATTTTAACTCCGAGTCACACCTCCTAGTCCACCCCGAAACGCGATTTGTTCATTTCTCCGCACGCAGGTTTACCCCTCGGATTTAACGCTGGTCTCATCCAGCGCGATGAGGAGTGAGTGCTTCGCTGATTAAAATAACTCGCGTTTTACTTTTCGACCAGCTGTTCGTCTCATCCATCAAGCGGGGGGTGGTGTTTGAGGCCATACGCACTTTCCTTCGCTAGATGGGAGATGTTTCTGGAAGAGCCATCTAGCAGACGGGGGCCCGAGGCTGGACACTGGGTCTTGCGTCCGCCCCGTGGACGAGAGCCGAGCTCCGGCCGCGACAGTGGCGCCAGGACTGCGTTCTCGTTTGTGGGGCGCGGCGTGCCGCTGTCACTCATAATTAGACTGTTATTTCTGCCACTGGAGGTGCGACTCTCTCCTGTAGTAAATCACCGGCAAATCTCTGTGGCTAACCAGACAGGTAGGCCTAATCATTAAACCATTTTATTGGTTTGTAAATAAACTTTATCGACTTGTTTGGAGCTTTATTTCTAAGACACTTCAGGATTTTTTTCCCTTTACTTCCCTGGTGTGTTCATTAAGGTAAATCTGCAGGCTTTCCTCCCGCCATGTGGACAAGCGATACACGTTTCTGAAAATAAACCTTGGTTTTAATCCATCCCCCCCCCCACGCCCCGTTGTCTGCCCCAGGGTAAACCCGCGTGTGCGGAGACAGTGCCCCCGGGACCCAGGAGCCAGGCTGCCCCACACGCGCCTCGGGGGACGGCCCGCCCGCGAGATGGGAGGAGCCGGGGGGCAGGAGCAGAGCTCGCACCTGCCAGGTAAACAGGGCCCACCTTGCTTTTAGCTTCCAGTCTGTCTGCCCTTTGGCAAATCACTTCACAACTGGGCGATGTCTCCTTGCAGATTGGGTGGAATTTACACGTGAAACGGGAGAGCCGAGCAGGGACCTCTGATGGAGTTGCTTTGATGTCACATTGCAAACAGCACCAGAGAGCCACAGGCCGCGGGCTGGCCTGTTGGCGCCGAGCCGTCCGTCTGTCCGTCCGGCTACCTGCCTGTGGGGGTCCTCCCGCCCCCAGGCGTTGCAGCCCACACTCCCGCTGCTCTTCTCGGCTGGTTCTTGCTTTTCTCACGCCTTTTGTGTCCAACTTTGCGTTTGCTCCACGCTGTTCCCTCCCCCCCACCCTGTGTGGACACTTCCACTTGGGCACATGCCACCGCTCAGCGGGGTGCTTGGTCCCGTCTCCCCCGTTCCCTTAGGACAGACAGGTGGCCCCTCAGGGCTGCCAACAGATAACGCTCAGATGCCATTTCTCGTACCGACATCTGGTCCCCCATTTCCGTCATCTCCACGTGTTTCCGTGCACCTGTTAGTCTGTAATGACCTCAGAGGCCAGCGTGGCTGTCGATCATCTCAGTTCGGTCCACCTCAGGTGCTCACCCGATGCTGGACTTATCAGCACTTCCCGACCACGTTCAGGCGGCCTGGACGCCAGAGCGATGCTGCCCTGCCTCAGAAAGCATCCGACCAGGAACGGGATTTAAACAAGGGCTACATGTGGCAGGGATTTCCACACGCGTGTTAACACGTAATCATGAGAATTTACGCATTTTGAGCACAGCTCCGTGTGATTCCCGTGTGAGCAAGTGTGGATCATGTCTGTGGAATGGGAACTCTCTAATAGGAATTTGGCAAAGATGTATCTTAAAAAATTTTGGCTTGCTGAGCCCTGCATATTATATTAACCTGGTCCTGCCTGCCACCGGACCTGAATTTACATCCTGATGCCCTGCTAATGAGTAATCTTACCCCTGTTCTGCTTAATCCTATGAATAATCAATCCAATGTAAATGTGTGCTAATGCCCCTAATAAAAACCCTGGCTAAGCGACCCACGAGGCCTTTTCCTGAGATGGGAGGAATCAGCCACATGGCCCCGGTCTCTCTTTCCCCGTGTGTCTCGGTATGAGATTCATACACGCATCGGGTTGCGGTCACTCGCGGGTATCGGCCGGTATGAAACCCCCATGACAGCTACAGGCATCGGGGGCGCAGGACTGCAGCCTGGGGGTGCGCGCGGTGGATGCTGGCAGTGCCTGTGGGCGGGTGGGCTGTGTGATGTGATGGGTGAGACGAGGCAGAGCTGCAGGGAGTGGCCCCCCAGCCCCCCAACCACTGCTCGCAGCCCAGGGAACGTGCCCGGCCTGGCCTGCCCGCCGGGAACGCCAGCTGCGAGGACAGGAGTCGACCTGCGCGGCTCCCAGTCCAGCAGCAGGGAGCCCCTTGGGCAACTGCTGTCCAGATTGCTGCCTTTACACACTGACCGCCTGCAGCTTCCTCAGAGACACGCGCTCACGCTCACCGAGCAGCGGGCCTGCGTCATGCAAAGGCATCCCTGTGGTCCGTCCGGCTCTAATGCACACACACACCAAATAGTGCAATGGACAGAAAGTGGGGCTGTGGATTTAGTGTGGCGTCCTGCGTGTGTTTCCACGTGTCGCCGATGAGAAATCAACAGCGCCGAGTCATTACGTTAATTCACAGAAAGGGTAAGTCATGGCCCTAGAGTCCCATACGAAACTGAATAAATCAAAATCTGAACGCAGGCTTGTCCACCCCCGCCCCCCCGCCGTTTACAAAGCCATGGTTGTTTTTGCTCTACACGCCTCCCCCGAAACCGCTTGCAAAGTTACTTCCAAGGGCACGTTACATTGCAGCTCACTGATCACCAGCCTGGCACCTCCGCTGACTTCACAGCTCAGAAGGGAAGGCTGAAGGGCTTGACCTGGCAAACCAGGCCCCGCAGGTCAGCGCTCAGTTCGCCAGCGGGCCCTGACTGCTCGGCTGCCTGCGTTCTGTTTCTGCAACAATGTTTCTATATCAGCAATTCCCACCCGGCTGGTCTGGAGCTCCGGGGGGCCTCACTCCGCAGCAGCCTGCAGCCTGCGGAGGGGACCACCCACCTTCAGGCCTGTTAGCCAGCCCCCTTCGGGCCCAGGTGTCACGCGTTTGGTGTGTGTCAGTTGTTGCGTCTGGGCTCGGGCCAGCACCAGGGCACTTAGGTGACAAGGGAGTGGCTTGTCCTTCTTGGAGTTCAGTTGTGTGGTCCCCATCACACAGGACATTCCAACATATTTGCTCATGAGTGGTTTCATGTTCCAGGGTTCTGGGGCAGCACAAATCCTTGGTGACGAGATGCGTCATCTTACTGTGTCTTTAGGAGGAAGACGGTGCGGAGCGTCACTGCTCCCTCTAACCTATGCACCCAGCGACGCGGCGAGAGAAATGAAGCGGTGCCGCCGCGCAGACTCCACAGTCAGCTCTGTGGGCTCGAGGGGGCCTGGGGGGGTGGTGAGAGTCTGCAACAGGCAGGGAACAAAACGAGCCTGAGACGGCCCTGCAGGAGCCACGCCGGCCTCCGATCTGGCCCTGGAATTCGCTGGAAAGCGCCCTTAATTCTCCCGGTCGCTGTTTATCTTCACACACCTCCCGTTGGGGACAGCCGCCTGAGGACCACGGAAAGAATACTTCTCATCTTCTGAAAACACAAAGGCAGAAGGAAAAAAAATAATGTGCTCCCGCGGGAGCTGGAAGACATTTTTATTCTGACTGGCATTTCAGATGGATGAAACAGCAGAAAGGGGGCCAGGGGGCCAGGGAAGGAAATGATAACATCTACTTGGTTAAAAAAAAGATGCCCGAAGCAGTTTATCTTGTCTCAGGCCCTTTCACTTTCATCATCTCCCTTCTCCTTAGCTCAAGTCAGAGGCTCTTTTATCCTTGTTTTACCACTTCGATTTAATTTGATTTGCTTTCTGCTGCTTCTTCAGACTTCCTCCCACATGCTCACCACACAGGACCCGACTTTCCGTCCTCACCAGTACAGGCAATGATGCGCTAAGTACACTGGAAACACCTCTGGTGAATTCCAGCATTTTTATTTTGCAGCATCTGCGCCCTGCACATCTAGGGGCTGTGGGATGATGTTGCTTTTTATCCACAGAATTGTGTGATGTTGGAGCCAGAAGGCATTCACTCAGAGAACATCCGGGTCGAACACCTAATTTCCCAGGGGAGGGGGCCGCCACCCGGCGGGTGCAGGCATTTGCCTACGCCCCAGCGCTAGCTGACCAGCCCCGAGGACAAATCCAGAGTCTCCCAACTGCCAAGCTGCCTCTCAGATGACGTGGCCTTTCATGCCAGGTCACCAAGTCACCTGACGTAGCCACCGTCACATCCCCAAGTCCAGGTGTTCCACCCTCAAACCTGCTGACGAGATGTTGAGGTGCAAGTCACCCACGGCCAGGTGCTTGCTCGGCAGAGCGGGAGCCGCTCGATGGAACGGGCCGTGAGCCATCGCTGCTGCCGAGGGCATGCCCTGTGCTCACCCCCGGGTCTTCCCCATCCCGCGGGCCAGGGGGCCCTCTGGGCGTCTCCCCAACCCTGTGGGGGGCAGGTGGAGGGCTGGGTTGTGACGGCTCCCCCACGGCTCGCTGACCACGTCCGTGGAGTGTGCCGTCGTTCAGGTGGCACGCGCTCAGGAGGCTTTACGGAGCGCCAAGACCACGAGGTTCTCCAAGACCACACCGTGCCCGAGTGCTGGCCGGGCAGCCCTGCCTGCGGTGGACAGTGCACGGGTGCGTGCCGCTGGGTTTCCACGCGAAGTCACGCCGCTTTTGAAGACCCCGCTCGTGTGGATCGCGGGTCCACCGAGGGCCGGAGGGGCACTGATCTGCTTCAGGGAAGCACCGTGTCGCGTGGCAGCTGTGATCAGATCTGTTCCAGCGACAACGACCCTCCCTTGTCTGCCACCGCTCCTCCGGTGTGCACAGGGCTCGGGAAGACTAGGTGCATGGGACAGCGGGTCAGTCGCCGATCTCGCGCCCTCTGTGTTGGGAGTGGGCGCAGTTTTTTGGCAGAGAAGCAGATGATGAACCACTCGGGCTTTGCAGGACAGCGGCCTCCGCCACAGAACCCTGCCCCGCGCACGAGCCGCGAGCCACTGACCAGGCTGCATTCCAGCCAACTTCGTCTTCAGAAAACCTAGCCAAGTCCGGCAACGCCTTGGGGATACATTAAGTGCTAGTGATCTCCTCTTTTTGCTGAATGAAGGTGGATGGTTTGGGTGCTTCCTCTTTGTCCCCCAAATTCCTGTCCACTAGGATCCTCAGAATGTGACGTCGTTTGAAAAGAGCCTTTGCAGATGTAACCGATAATCTAGAATGAGGTCACGAGGATTAGGGTGAGCCCTAATCCAAACGGGTGTCCTCACACGGCGAGAAGCAGGGGTGGGGATTGATAGAGGAGCCCCGGGTGACGAGGGAGGCAGAGGTTGGGGTGACACCTCCACAAGCCCACGGTGGCCAGCCACCACGAGAAGCCAGGGGAGAAGTGTGGGATGCCTCGTCCCTTGGAGTGGAAGGAGCCGCCCCCGCTCACCCGGATGCCAGGCTTCTGGCCTGCGGAACGGGGAGGGAATGCAGTTGCTTTAAGTCACCCTGGGTGTGGCGACAAGGTAGGGCTGCCCTGGAGAACCGGCACACTGTCCTACCGCCAGAGCCCCCACTCGAGTGCCGAGGGACACCGGGCGGAGGTCTGCCTGCCGGGAAGTGCACTGATGTCGCTTGTATCCTCGGGACACCACGCTTACCAATGAGGGGGGTGCACCATCACTGTGCTTGGTGAGGGCCCTGCGTGCCACCTGCCCACAGGGCTCGGCAGGCCCGGCGGTGCTCGGTGTGCCGGCGACAGATGGTGATGCTGTTTGGGGCCTTGGACGGTCCCTGCGGGGAAATTATGCTGCAGGGCTTTCCGATTCGGGGTCGATTTCTCCTGGATTGCTCGTTTTCCCATTTGTTGACAGACCGTTCTTCCGTCACCGAATTGCCTTTCCAAATGTCGGAACCAGTTCCCTGTGTGTGTGCGAGTCTCTCACTGACCAGTTCGCCTGCGTCCGTTTGTGTTTGGATTAGAAACCCTCACGGCACCTGCGCCTTCCCAGGAAGTCTCGGATCAGGCGGCGTGTCCGCTCCGACTGGGCTCGGTTCAGCACCGTGTGGCTGTTCTAGGTCGTTCTATTGCTACGGCTTTCAGGTGTCGGTTTGTCTGTGTGCGTAACGACGTCTGCCGGGGTTTCCGTCGGGTGTTGCTGAGTCTGCGGACGGATTTGGGGAAGAGCCTGCGGCTGCAGGAGTGTGCCTCTCTCCCGGTCCGTGTCCCTTGAGGGACTCCTCGCGGGCGGACTTTGCGTGTTTCCCTCGGCCTGTCTTTCCCTTGCTGTGTCAGAGGTGTCTGTAAGGATTTGTATTTGCGGTGCTATTATAAATGGTGTTGTTTTAATTTAATTTCTACACCGATCCTTGTTGCTCCGGTGTAAAGAAACACGACTGTGTCTGCACACCAGCTTGTCCAAGTCGCTCCCAGGGTCTAGTGCCTTTTCCGTCCTTCACGTGACTCACGTCCTTCACAGAGGCTACAGCCTCCGTGTCAGCGTGAATCTACACCGAGGGGGGACAGCCTGGAATTACTTGTCATCCTCGGGTGAAAGTCTTGAGTCTTCCGCTATTGAATGTGACGCTAACTGTGAGTCTTTTGTTGGTGTTATTTACCAAGTTCGGAAGTTTTGTTAAATGCTTTCCCGTGTTTGCGGAGGGAAGTGATCACATTTTTTGTTACGATTTGTTGATGTGAAGCATTGCACTCGAACTTTTCTTTGTCTGTTTTTACAACCAGGGCAATGCTGTTCTCTCAAAACACGTGAGGACAGATTCCAAATCCTGCTGTCCTTCCAGGATTTTATGTAAGAGTTTATTATTAGTATGATTTCTTTCTGAAATCAGTCCTCCTACCAGTAAGCGCCCAAGGAGTTGTGAAAGTCCCAGCATCGCAGCTGCAGCCGTGGGCGTATCTACCCGGATGGGCTTGACGCTGCTTCCTAATTGTCGGAGGCGCGAGAGCAGTGGGGAGCTTTTCCCCGCAGTGCGGTCAGAAGCCTTGGGCTTAATGAGGCCTTCTGGGTGGAGTGCAGGCACGGAGTGCTCTGGCTGTGCAGAGTGACAGCGAAGAAGTAAGTGGCGTTCGGCAGTCTCAGGGGCATGAATGCAGAGAAATGGTCCGGAAGAGTCTCTGCCCATCGCTGGCGCCGTGACAGCCATCCGGAGCTCAGACACAGCTTAGGTGGCCAGTGGGAGGCAGGACTCTCAGCTACCGTCCCCCCCCGGGTAGGGGAGTGTGAGTCGCAAATGAACTTGATCCCAGACAAGCAGAGAACGCAAAACTTCTGCAAGTGCATTTCGTGGACAGGGATTCCTATTAGCATGTCCTGTAAGATGTTTCTTCAGTTTGGTGTGGAAGGAGCAGACTTTGAAGGCTCCCGTGGGCTGAAGAAATGTTCACAGGACAAGAGTCTCGTGGCAACCGGGTGGAGATGAGCCACATGTCCGAGTGGCAGGGGCTGCGAAGCAGATATGCAGTAGACCAGCCCGAGACCCCGGACCCCAGAGCTCCAACACGAGCAACAGCTTTCTGTCCCCTGTTTGCATTCACCCACCGATTCTTCGCAGGTAGAATTAATGAACAGTAAAAATTCTGAATAGTGACTAAAAACCCAGCAACATATTGGGATGTAAACCAGGGATTTACAGAGCATGTTAAGGGAAGACACGGACATATTGCGCTCAATCAAAGTAACACGTGTAAATAGGAGTCTTGAGTAGCCATTAAAAAACCCCAAATATAATAGGCCTATTTGTTAACGGACAGGAGAAAACTGTGCCCAGCAGTCGCAGGCGAGCCAGGACGTGACCTGAGTCCCACCGGGGACCGGTGGTCCGGTGGGTGGGTTGAGATGGAGTGTGTTGTCCTCGTCTGTCTGTCCTGCGGCAGGGGCAGGTAGCCCGGTGGGGGGTCCGCCGCCCGCTTGCTCTCGTCTCCTTGTCACATGTACGGCCTGGCCTCCACTCACAGCGTAGGACAGGCTTCTCCCCAGAGCCTCAGCCATGACCCCTGCCACTCAGAGGCCAGAAGAGACCAAAGGAAAAAAGGTATTTGTCAGCCACCTCTGAAGAAAAGACAACCACAGGCCACTTCCTCCGCATTTCCTCGGGCAGACTTAATCCTCGGTCACATCCCGTTCTCGGGGCAGGGTATTCTGGCGGCCTCACCCCATAAACTCAGAACTTCTAGTATCAGGAAAGGAAGGGGGTCACATGGGAGGAAAACGGGTCACTTCTGCGGCAAGCCCCGTGGGGCAGGGTTGGTGCCCTCCTCTCGCGGGACAGAGAGCGTGGAACAGAGGACAGTGGTTCCCTAAAACCAGACCCATGTGCGTCCTCCCCCAGGGCTCGCTCACACCCCGCCCCCCCCGCACCCCCAGGGAGCCACAGGAAGCCACGCCGCTCTGCCCGCAGCAGTGCCTCAGCCTGTGCTGGGAAGACAGGATGGAGATCATTGGTAGCACTTGTCCGGGCTTTATGGGGTCCGTGTGGGGTTTTTTTTTGCTTGTTTGTTGGTCATATGTCTGGACTGTGTGTATTTCCTGAGAGAAAAACGTCGACGGGGAGAGAGAGACTGGAGGCCACGAGGAGAGGGCAGATAGTAAGCAGGGAATGGGGAGGCAGAGAAGTTTCCAGCGGGCAGGTTGGAAGACAGACGGGTTTCACGTGGCGTCTCCCCTGCGTCTGTGCAGACGACGTGGCCGGAAAGCAACGGCCGACGGAAGGACTTCGCAGGTCACAGGGTGAACGGCCAGTGTGATTGGATCGGACACGTAATGAGAGTGAAGTGTCTTTAGAAATAATGGGACAACAGGCAAGTGCTTGCTGATACTTGTTACAGTGATTAGTGATTAAAATGTAAATCTCACATTGCTTCTGGTTTAGAGAGAACGTGGATGGAGTAATTTTTATCCTTAGACCATAATTCCAGAAAACAGAGGGTTCGGAACAGAGTAACTCAGCGGTGAAACTGCGCTGTAACCAAGGTCTCTGCCGGCACGGTCGGGTGGAGTCCAAACGTTCACTTATTTTTATTTATTTTCTTTCGTTTTATAGTTAATGAAAATGCATAGGTTTAAGGTACACAACATGATGGCTTGCTACGCAGATGCGTGGTGGGGCGGCTGCCACCGTGAGAGTAATTAGCATGTCACCCCCTCACAAAGTTACCATTGGGGGGCTGGCATGAGCCCCCGAAATCTGCTCTCCTCGCGTAGTTCCATATCGTCAGCCACGGTCACTGTGCCGTCTTAGATTTCTAGGACCACCCGTCCTCCACGCCTGTGCCTGGTGGCCGGGGACCACCGTCTCCCATTGCTTCCACCTCCGCGCCCCCGGGAACCGCTGTTCTCTGCTTCTGTGCATGTGGCATTTTCAGATGTCATCGGTAAGCGAGGTCATGCAGGTTCTCATAAGAATCGTCCTGTGTCCGGCTTCTTTCCCTTCGCACGATGTCCTCCAGGTTCCGTCCTGCAGGACCGACTTCCTCCGTGAGGCTGAGTGGCGTTCCACTTTACCTGCCCCGCGATTTCTTTATCCACGCATCTGTTTGCAGGTGCCAGGTGGTCTCCTGGTCATGGATCCTATTGTGAACGCTGCAGTGACGCGGGAGTGCCCGCATCTCTTCGAGGACACGATTTCATCTCCTTTGCCCAGACAAGGAATTGCAGGATCACACGACAGTTCTATTTTCAATTTCTAGGGACTTCCGCATGGTTTTTGTAACGGCTGAATCATGATGAGTGAGTAGCTGCATGCATGGCGAGTGGATGTGCATTTGGAGGATGAGACACAGCTCGATGTTATTAGGGTGGAGGAGACAAGTTTGGGGCTGCCGCCATGGAAGCACATTCCCCAGGCACACCCCCCCGCCCCCCACCCCCGGCCATCCCAGGCATGGGTTCTCCCTGTGGCCGGGGGCTCTCGGGTTTTCTGGATGTTAGCCCAACACTGTTGGTGGTTGATGGTGATTTTTAGCAATCCCAGTACACATCAGTACTGACATCGGCCCGGGTCTGTGCTTTAATAGATGGCCATTGTCTGGATTTTGATGGACAAGTGGGCTTGGGGCCTTCAGCCCCCGCGTGAGGGGGAGTGAGAAGAGAGGTGCCCAGATGAGTCCTGAGGAGGAACCTGCGCAGAGGGACTGGGGACCCCGAGCCCAGGAAAGTCCTCCGTCTCTGGGTCCTTTGTCATGCAAAGTCCAGTTTGTCACAGGAGATGACATACTGGCTCTGAGACCTCTGGGGGGCGCTCTGTCCGGTCTGCACCGCCCTTCCCTTCCGCTGTCTCCCACTCTGTGCAGTGACCATCCAGGGCGCCTGCAATGAGCGACCAGAAGGACGGCACCACGTCCTCTCCCTGCAGAGAAGGGCCAACTGTGCATGTGATGCTTGCCCACCTGGCGGGCGACCCGCGGGTCTGTGATGCTGGCACCGTGAGCTCAGAGAAGAATGAGCATGGGTGACGAGGCGCCGTCTCAGCAGGAAAACAATTCTGAGTCGGCAGAAGCACAAAAGTAAAGAGCCAGCCAGCCAGGCAACGCCAAGGGGACGTCTGCTGTTCTGGAAAGGGGACCCAACCCGACGGGAAAGGAGCTGAGACAGCGCCCAGCCGGCTCGCAGGGGAGGAAACACCCTCAGCGTGTTCGTTCTCTTGGTGCAAATTGGCTCACGCACATTTCCGAGAGCAGACGACACTGGCCCTAAACCACAGTTTCTCGGTGGCTCTTCCCGCTGTATTCACGGCGCCTCGCTGGGTTTGCTTTATTTTATTTTGAGAGAGTGTTGCTGTCACTACACTTATTGAAATTCCGGCGCACAAACAGGGCAAGTGTTGAAACTTATTTTCCTCTGTCAGATTGGGCTGAATCTCATTTCGGAGGCCGTGCGGGGGGTGGGGGAGAGCAGTCTCCATGGTCGCGGGCCCCCGGGGGGCCAGGGCGGTGCCTGCTTGGAAGCGCGTGCAAATGAGTGCGGAGAACACTCTCGCCTGGGGGTTCTGTGTCGGGAAACCTGCCAGAGGGTTCCATTCAGATCACACTCAACACAGAGCAAAAGCTATCTAGAAAATCAATTCCAGAAAATCAATTTCAGACCGATGTGAGCGAGACAAGGAGCTTTTGGAAAGAACACATAGGCTTTCAAATAGTTTGTGAATTAAAAAGCAATTAATCATAATCTTGGTATCTACTTAAGTGTCTTTTTGTTTAAACCTTTAAGAAAAAAGATATTAATGCTTCTCTCTTACCTCCTTCCAACATTTCCAAAGCCCGTCGGCCGCGCACTCGGCATGGTCTCAGCTAATTAAGACAGGGGTGAGTCACCCGTGCATCACAAGTGGTTGAGAAATGTTCTCAATTGATGCTGTCTTACGTATTCTATATTCCCGGCAGAAAATACTGTAAAATACACCATTCCATTCACCTGACATTTTAGAGGAAATGTTACAGAAAGGATAAAGCCAGGGTGAGGACTCGGGCTAGGACGGGGGTCAGAGGAAAAGTCTTGGGCTGATGATTTTATCTCCTAAATGTGGTCCCGGCCCCATGACCTGTGCATTTGTCCAAACTTGACATGTTTAAATTTATATATATTTTTAATATAAGGAGCAAAAAAGTGAAGGGTGACCTCAGCATCTGAGCGGTCCCAGTCGCTGTCCAGAGCACCGGTCAGCCCAGCCCGGCCGCCTGCAGAGGACTCGGCAGGGTTTCAGGTTTGAGCCAGGTCGGCCGGGGCCTGGGCCAGAGCGTCGGTGCCAAGGGCGTTTGGCCAAGACTGGAGAATATGCCTCTCGGCTCCGCACGGCCCCGCGGGCTGAGGACCAGGCGCAGGATGCTTTGGAAATAACACGGACGCCTCGGCCACCAGAGGCCACGCTTTTCTTCGGTGTACCCCGATTCTGAGACAGGCCGGTGTGCGTGTTCCACCCAGATCCCGGACCCACCCCGGCCTGGGCCCCGCCGACGTCTGCCAGGGAGCCGGGCCCCAGGGAAGATGTGAGACGGGAGGGATGCGAGAAGACGCGATCCCCGCCCCCCCCCCCACCGCCCGAAACGCCCCCCGTGTCTCATCATTCAGAGCGAGGCCTTCGTGGCAAACAGCATGAGCCTCTCTGTGCAGTGGCCTCTCTCTGCTGCCCATCAGTGACAAGCATGCTCTTCGGAGAGGCCTCGTTTGGAGCGGGGCTCAGCACCGACGGTGAGGGCGGAGCTTGGGCTCCGGGGGCTCCGAGACCCTCCTGAGGGAGGCCTGTGGCTCCAGCGCTGATTTATGAGGGACCAGTCCCAGCGAGCTCCAGCGGGAGAACACTTTCAGCAGAAAGCAGAGGCGTGAGCAGGGGCTGGAATGGGGAAAAACACGAAACGACTACCAGACAGAAACGTGACGGGTGTTGCTGGGACACAGTAACCCCAAGACAGAGCGCCAGGCGAGGAGGCCCCGGGCTCACACAGAGCCCATCGTGGGGGCGGGGGCCAGGCTCTGTCACGCCAATGACGGGGCCCCTTTGAAGTAGGCGAGTGAGGCTTTTTGTTTAAGGTTTGAAAACCAGATTTGCTTATTTGAGAAACAAACCATCAGTGGACAAGCGCAGAGGCAGATGGACCAACTGGAAGGCCATGGGAGAAACCCAGACAGCTGCTAGGCCAGGATGAGGGGGGCAGTGACGGGCCAAAGCAGACCTTCCTCTGGGGCCCGCTGGCCGGGGGAGGGCCGGGGGAGGGCCGGGCAGCGGGCTGCTGGGATGCGGAGCACAGGGGAGCTCGGGCTGCAGGGAAGTGCTTTCTGCCCATGGGTGGCCTCCCGCTTGCAGCGCCCAAAGCTCTACTCATTCTCCCCAAAATGTCTCGACTCTCTCGTCACAGGGGTGGTCCCTGATGCCCCTGGAAGAAGCGCGCGCCCTCCTCCTGTGCTCCTACGCCTCTCCTTCACTGCTTATCGCATCTTACGTATTTGTACACATACCTGCACTCAGTCTAAGAACAGAATCGCTGTCCTATTCACCACTTAAAACCGTCCGCTTCCTCGTGTTGGGTCTGTTGTCCATTTTGCGTGCATGGCGTGGTGTTTTGAGCCGTGTGAGCTCAGAAGCATCGGAACGCGGAATTGCATTACAACGTAAGCTCTTAATAATTTCTAACAAGCAATTATTTAAGATATAATCCTGCACAACTATTATTTGCCAGGAAACACACTAGACTTTCTGGTAACTAGTCGCTGGCAGCTGTGTGCCAAGAACAAAGTCCTGAGCACACCGGGGGGATATCCCTGTGCAGAAAGTGGGGCTCCCAGTGCCGCCGCAGAGGACTCTGGTCAGCGTTCAGTGGGCCCACGGAAGGCAGATGCTCACGGTTCCGAAGGTCCGTGAACATCGAGGGTTACCGTAGAGGATGGTCACACTCTGGTCGCAGCTGTCCAGGCTCCTTCTCTTACGTAGCCGTTCGCTCACACACAAGTGCTCCTGAGGACCAGCCATGGGCCAACGTTGATGTCCTGCCTGGGCCCTTGTCCCTGCTGTGATCCTTCCTGCCCCGGTGGCCTTGGCAATGCTAGTTTGTTTGTTTGTTTGTTTTCATCCTGTAAAACACGGTTTCTTCTGTGGGAGGAAACCGAGCAGACAATTCAAGAGAACTCTGGGTCAGGCTGTACGTGGCACCCAAATCTTAAAAAATTTGCCTGCCCAGGTTGAGAATTCACGTCGTTCAGCTGTTGCTGTGTGCTGTGTTGTTTGTACGGGGAAGTGAGTTTTCCGAGGAAGTTTCAGTAACTGCTGTACCTAATCCATCGGAAAACCGCCTGTGAGTAGGAGTCCTTCATGAACACGCGTGTGCTCCTTTGGGGCCGGCTCGTGGGCATGTCCAGCTGCTCATGCGGCTCATCGAGGGGGTGAGGAAACACCGGATTAAAACGAGAGTGAACCTTAAAAACCTGCAATATTTCACAGGCCGCAAAATCATTCCAGCGCTTCTCCTGGGCAGATGGGCCGTTGACCTTAAAAAACCTCCTGAATTTTAACAGAGTGGAAATCATAGCTATTTTCAGGTCTCTTCAGCAAGCGCCTCAGAATGAGGACAGACCGTTCACACGTCTTTAGTATTAGCCAGCCGATGGGCACCAGGGTGCTCTCCTCTTTCCCCGAAAGTGCAGGATTGTTCGCCTGTTGCTTCACCAGAAAAGGACTGAAAGTAACGGCAGAATTCCTTGGGCCCTGCGAATTGCAAACACAGAGACTGAGCGTCACCTCTAATCTCGGTTACCGTGTCAGTGCGTTGGTTGGCCGTGACCAGACACCGGCAGACAACGGAAGTCTCCTTCCCTGGGTCTGGAAGCCGGAAGCCTGTGGCCGGGGCACTGGGCATGGGCGGGTTCGGGGTCCGGGAGAGGCCCGCTCCCTGGCTCCTGGACGCTGTGTTTTCCCTGCACTCGCATGGTGGGGGCGCTCTCCGGGGTCTCTTTGGTGTGGGCACTGACCCCTCATGACCCCTCGGGGGGCCTGCCTGCCCGACCTAACTGTGCCCCAACAGCCCCGCTTCCTGAAGCCAGCATCGCACTGGGACCGGCTTCCCGCCTGGGGCTTTTGAAGGGATGCGGCCGCTGCACCTCTCCCTGCGGTCAGCATGCAGCCGCTCTCGTGGTGTTTTTCTAGAACCCTTTTTGTTTCTCGGAGGCTGGTGGTGATGGTCCATCCGTCATTCCTCTCATAGTTTGAGGCTTCTCTCCGTCTCTCAGCAGTCCAGCTACAGTTTGCCTCCTCCAAGGGAGTAAACTGGATTGGGCTGATTTCACCCGGTGTTATGTTCCCGAAGGCAAAGATCTGTCACCGCAGACACGCTGAGAAAGTGTCACGGGCCACGTCGTGGCCCCCGTTCTGTGGGTGAATGCCAGGGGACCTCAGGAATGTGCGACAGCGGCAAAGTCTGTGGCATTCATTTTTCTGATAGATAAATACTCGTATTCAAATTTATGCTCACGTTTGCACACATGTTTGGCCTGAGCCTGTGATCGCTCCTTTCTCCATCGGCACAGACGCTTCGGCGCCACAGCGGCAGGGCTCTGTCCCGAGAGGCAGCACCACCAGCGAGGAGAAGCTGGAAGGGTGTGAACCTTGGCAGCGTCCGTCAGCGTCCGTCACCTCCCGGCGCTGGGACGGGCGTCAGCTTCGGGGCTGGTCTCCTCTACCTTCAGTGCCCGCTGCGTGACGACGACTATTCCTTCCTTCAGGAGTGATCCGACCTCCATTTCTCCTCATCCACAAAGTGCCTCCGTTTCCGCACGGGATAGCATGGTGTCGGTCGCTTTCGATTGGGTAGAATATATTCATTTTATTTTATTTTGTTGAGTGGCTTTGCTCCCTTACAGGAAATAAATCACTTCTTGAATACGCATCTCCCCCGTGCTTGAGAGAGGCGACAAAGGGAACTCTCTCTGAGGTGTGTTAATACACGTGACTGTCTAGTTATATCGCATTTTAATGTGGAGCTCTCTGAAAGATTACTTAGCTTTTGTTCCGGCCAGATGGCAGTGTGGGCCGCACTTAATAACCCTTGTCAGATAAAGGTAAAAAAAACTAATTAAGTAATAAATCTATACAAATTGTTACAGAAAAGTAATGACTTCCTTGCCTCTTTTATTATAGAAACAATGTATTAAAATCATTAGATAGTATTGCAGGACATGGCTGCGTCTGAAGACAAGAAAACAAAACAAACCTTTTGCTCATTAATATTTATGTCCTATCTGGTCAGTTCGGTCTAGAATAATTAAGCAGGGACTGGAAGACTCATCCATGATTCAGGTGTTGGTAAACTCCTTTCTAATATAATTTAGAATATAAGCCCCGCATTTATTAGTAGTAAGTGTAGGTGTGTAGGAATCATTTTTAAATTGGGGAAATACATTTCGCATTGAGATATAGAAACCAAAAAATAAATAAATACTTTCTTCAACAGCTATGCACGGAAAGGCTTTGTTTGTGTTGGCAGATGTGTGCGTTAGTAGTTTCAAATATTTTAAAAGAATATGACCTCTGTCTCTAACTCACGGGGACCGAAGTGGAGGGACCCGCGGTCCCCCATCCCTCAGGTGTCAGCTCGTGGTGACGACTCGGAGACCAACCAGCAGAGCCGCCGCCACCTCTGTGGCTGCATTTTGCAAGATTATTTCCGAACAGGAAATGACTGGCTTTCAGCAGAGTGACCAGCAGCATCACGTTCCTCGTCTGGCCAGTACGCAGAAATCTACACCGGGCAGCGATCTGCACTCTCTCCATGGACCCTTTCCCTGAGAAGTGACATCAGAAGCTTGGTTTTCGTGCGGAACTGCACTTCCACTCCGGTTATGTCCCTTCATCTAAACTTGAGCTCATTCACACATGGCCCTGGGTCTGTTTCGTTTCAGTGAAGTGAAGACAAAATAAACAGGTCACAGGTTTGCAGGCTCACCTGCCAGAAGATGGATGGGACCCCTGGCATGTCACATATCTGCTGGCGAGTTTCCTCTGCTTCCTCCCAACAAGAACACGGAATTCGCGGGCTCTCCTGGGGTTTCTCTGCGCTCGCGGGCAGGTCGCTGCCTGCCATTGGCTCCCTGGTGAGGGATTGCCACGGCAAACCCTCTGCGAGGTCCAGCTGAAGACCGACGTCAGGAAGACCCTGGAGACCAAACTCTGGGGAGGCGGCCTCAGAAGAAGAAGTGGACGTAAACCAGCATTTGGCCATTGGCTCGTTGACCTATTCATTTTTATTGAGAAAATATAATCTAGGTTTCTCTAACTTTGTAAACATCCGAGACAACTGGCTTGCTCTGCCTGCACCATGTAATCATCCGAATTCAAAGAACTCCTTCAGGGAAACATGTCACCAGAGTGACAGAGCTGATGCCGATCAAGGACAGGGTTTTTCACGCACTGAACACCCGATCCCTTTGGTCTCCAGACATGAAAGAACCTGGTGAGGCATTTGCTTCTGGGGCTGGGGACTGAGGGTTGAAATATTTGCTTTATAATTTTAAACAGGATAAACTTTGGAAAGTTCAGCAACGTCTGTACTTATAAATTATGGAAATACAGTTTTGCACACCCCAAATTTCCTCTTTAATAACGAGGTGGTATCGTCCGCTGCATTAATGTAATTACGAGTTGAGTTATTTCTTTGTCAGGAGAATTCATTTTAACCATATTGTTTTTATGAGCAAGCCTGTTTTATTCCCACGCCAAACCTTAGTTAATGAAATCTTTCCCACTGTACAGGAAGAATTTATGTAACTTTCCATAACGGCTTAGTCTGATGACAAATGGAAGCCATTAGCTCCTGCAAGCCTGTCATTCCGTAACTGAAATCTGGGGGGATGCGCTGTTCCAAAGCGCCCACTGATGGTGCGGGGGGCGGGGGGCAAACACAGGCCGGCCGCTCTCCGTGTGCCGGAGCCTTCTCCTCCTCTGGGACCCGCTCGGAGCTGACCTCGAAGCTGCTTCTCTCCGAGTTTCAGGGGGTTGGTATACAAGGGAGACAAACAGGAGTTTAGCGGGGTCAGTCTTTTTTTATTACTGAATTTACTGGGGTCACGTTGGTTAATAAAACTACACAGGTTTCAGGTGTAGAACTCTGATGCGTCATCTGTATGCGGTACTGTGCGTTCACCACCTCGGATCACGTCTCCTTCCATCACCATTTGTCCCGCCTCTACCCTCTCCGACCCCTTCACCCCCTTCCCCTCTGGCCGCCACCACGCTGCTGTCTGTGCCCGCGAGCTTTTCCTTAATCCCCTCGCCTTTTCCACCCAGGCGCCCAAGCCCCTCCCCTCTGTCTCCTGTCAGTCCGTTCTCTGTGTCTGCGAGGCTGTTTCTGTTTCGTTTGCTTGTTTTGTTCACTAGATTCCAGGTAATATACATACAGTCACACGGTGTCTTTCGCTGACGGGCTGACTTCACTTACCCTGGTGCACCGTGCTGCCGCAGAAGCTGAGACTTCCTCCTTTTTCACGGCCGAGTGGGATTCCATTGTGCAGACGCACCACAGCTCCTGTGCCCACGCACCTGCCCGTGGGCACTGGGCTGCTTCCGAGTCTCGGCTGTTGCACGTAGCCCCGCACGGTCACTCTCAGTCACACCCAGTAACGCACGACCCGCAATGCTTGGTATCTGGTTGCTTCGTAACATTGTCCCATTACCCATGAAGTCGTACATTTAGGTCGTATGTTTCAATAGTGGGAGTGCCTTCAGTAATAAATTTAAATAAGTGTTTGGCCTTCGAATACGGCTTTATAAAAACAGTGCTCTCACACCTCGATTCACGGCGTCAGGTGAGCGCAGCGCAGCGTGGACAGGTGCACGGGATGTGGGCCAAACGCTTCCTCCTCTCATTTGAGTCCAACGTCAGGAACAGCGTGAGGAAGTGGAGGCAGAGAAGCATCACCAGGTGTCGCCGAGGCCGCAGCTGATGAGTGAAAATGTCACGTCGTCGAGCAGGCAGGACGGGAGCCCCAGACACACGGGGGGGCCTGGAGCTGGCGTGGCGAGCGGGGGACTTGAGGGGGTGCCCCATCGGCGAAGGGGACCCAATCCTGCTTCCGCCAGCCTGGGCAGGTGGCTGCAGGGAGTGTCTCTGTCGAAGACTGTGAGTGCAAAGACCAACATCACGTGGGGGAGGAAACCCCCAGCTTACACCAGACACACGGTGGACCTTGACGCCGAGCAACCTAGAAAAGTGGATACTCGTGACGTGGGAAAGCGTGTTGGCCACGAGGGGGAGACAAGCAGAACCTCATGGAGAAGCTGCCCTCCCCCTCACCAAAATCCTCCACTGAAAATGAGTTAACAAACAACAACAAAAATAAAATAAGAAGGAACCAGGCCAAAGTAAGATAAAACAAGAAAGAACCAGCAGAAAAGCCACAAAAAAATAGCTGGAGTTAAAACTCCGATAAGTGGATTAAACAACAGATTACATTGTGTTACAGAAAGAATTTATCAACTGGCAAGTAGACATAAGGAGTATATATGTATATAAAAGAATCTAAGACATAAAAGATAGGATAAGAATTCTGGAATTTATTTAATTAACTTATAAGAATGAAAAGTAGTAACTCCTGACTGAAGCAATAGTCCCCACGAGCTCCCTGAACCCCTTTCCTCCCGAGTGACAACCTATCGGGACTGTGACTCCACACATGCCGTGATGTCCGGGCAGGGCTGTGCCCCAGAGCGAGTCCAACCCCAGGGACATCGCTCCCCCCCCATCCCGTGACATCCCCTGGGCTGTGTTAGCACATTCCCACCCTCCATCGTGCCCAGCATAGGCTCCCTGGCTTAGACCCCTCCACAGATCTGCAGCGGGCTTGTCCCAAATACCTGGCCCGGGGCCCCATCTCTTGATGGGCACTTGGGAAGTGTGGACCGCCATCCGTGGTCGGGATCGGCAGCTTTCCTGCCTCCCCCGGGACTCTGTCACACTGAGTGCAGCTGCCACGCCCTGGGCCACCTCCGTCCTCAGGGCCACATGCCCCGCTCCTGCTGGGGCCGGAGTACTGGCTGTGCCGGCCTTGCTGCTGGCTGCTTCCTCCTTTCCTCCCCTCTGAGCTCCCCCAGTCATTTTTCCTTTGCCTGACCATCTTTATCTGTCTGCGATTCTCTCCTACTCCTTTGCTTGTTGAGTAACTTCCGGCGCCTCGTTTGCTCAGAATGAGTGAGGTGAGCCTCCCCAGGGAGCCCGCCTGAGACAAAACGCCAAGCCCAGAGGAAGGTGCTGGGGGACCAACGGGCTCAGGGGGCGCTCCCCGTAAGGGGCACATGAGCAGGGCTGGCACGAGGCCTTGGAGGGGCCCCAATCCACAGAGACCAGGTCTTCACGCGATCCAGGGGTGGGGGGCGGAGGTCAAAGTCTGGTCAGGAACGCCCGATTCAGGCTCAGCCCATGTCCCATCATCCGTGCCGGCTGAACCCCCTTGCCGCGGTGTGGCACTCGACTGAGCCAACAGCCACAGGAGTGTGACCACAGGAAGATCATGGGGCCACACGCCCAGGGCTTGGGAATGGCGTGATTTAAAAAATCCTTTTTCAACCATTTCAACACTGTAATTAATCACATCCTTCCATCCAAAACACTCCCCTTAATGCCATTTTCTAGTTTGTATTAGCTTTTTAATCAAATCTTTACAGAAGTGACTTTTCATTAATAACTACTGTCTGATTTGTGTTACGAGGCAGGACCCTGATCTGCTTTATTTGGGCTCTTTGGAAAGTGCCAAGGTCATGAAGGTGGAGCTCTGGCGAGCCACAGATGCCTACCAGGAAAAGACGCGGGAGAGGCGAGGTCTCGGTCATGGGAGGGCGCAGGGAAAACAGGACCGTCTGTCCACAGGGAGGGAGCCTCCCCAGCTGCTGATGCTGTGGGTGTCTCCGTTCTCGTGGGCGTCCAGCTCCCGGAACTGCGAGCAGCAAGTATTTGTCGTTTAAGTGACCAGGCTGCGGTGTTCTGTTTCAGCAGCCCCGACGGACTGCACCAATGGGAGTGTTTAAACCCCCCGCGATGGACCCAACCCCTACAGCTCCCCCCTCCATGTGCAGCATCGCTGCCAACTTACCCATCCTGGCAGACATGCAGCTCTTAGCACGTGCAACACCCCCTACGCCACAGATGGAGGCCCAGAGCACATGCCCATTGGCTGCCAGGAACGTCTGGAAGGGCGTGTGTCTGCTCCACATTGGAGAACTAGAGACGTGGCCTCAGGGAAGATAAGCAGACCTATCGGGCCCATTACCAGACAGGTTCAGGCCGAAATTCCCAAAACCCACCAATCCGCTGCCTTTACGTGTGCTCCACCACACAGGCGCATCGATACAGAACTTGCTCTAAACATCTGACGTAAGTTTCGGCTTCAGCCCCGTGCTGAGCGGCCACCGAACAGTCGGGAATGTGTCCCTGCAGCAAATCCGTAGCTGGCAGGTGGCAACAGATCTCTGACAGGACAGATCTGAGGAATAACTACTGCGCAATTTTGTCGTGCTGTTGCTAGATTCTTACCAACGAGGATCGGACGCCCTTTTAATCAATTAACATTGTTTTTCACCTGAGTTATGGCTGGAAATTGCTTGTGGGGCTGGAATTTCCTACCACAGCAGCTTATCGTCCTCCTTCCTGTCGTCTCTTCGAGTTTTAGGGGTACACAAATCGAGCAAGACGCCAGCCAGCTTATGCGCACCCGCACGCAGAAACAGTCTGACCCACTCACGTCCTCCGGGTCCGCCCCGGGAGCCGGCTGCCGGCGGACACTCACGAAAGGCACGTGATGACCCCACACACACGTGGGTTCCTCTGTCAGCCTTTGTGCTTATCTCGTGTGTGATGCGAAGCGAGTCCGTGTAGAGTTGGCCTGTTTTTGCGTCCAGCCCTGAACAAGCGGACGGTCAGAATCGGGTCTGAGTGTTTCTGCTCAAGCACGGAATGTCAACAGTGACCGAGTGTCCCCACGTCCGTGCTTTGCTCCTTCCTGGCCTCATGCCTCGCACCCCCTGATCGAAACCCCTCCAGAGCAATTACAGAACTGTCCCCTTATTTCTCGCTGTTACCGAGCCCCGTGGGTCCCTGCACACCTGGGCCGTGCGGAGGACGCTTACCCGTGCCTAGGCTCTGCGTACCTGGGGCCGCCAGCGGGCGCGGCACCTGCTCGGGTGAGGGGGCTGTGCTCCTGGGAGGAAGGGGGCATTCTGCCTGGGTGAGGTCAGAGGAGCTGTTTCTGATGGCCACAGGAGTCCCTTAGAAGTCCCAAGCTCCAGATTTTCAGCGTCATTCACCCAAATATCCGCATCCCGGGACTGAAGGCCCCCCATTTCTGATCACAGAATGGTGGACCGTTTGCGTCCTGTGCAGACCAGCAATGTTTAAATGCCAGGCCCTGATTTCAGCAAAGCCATAAGGAACAGGCCCCTTCATGGTGCCACGGAGCTTCGAACACGCACGAGGCCGTCTGACAAACGGCCTGGGTCTCAGATGTCCAACCTTCGTGCGCTCAAACACAGCCGCCGTCCTCCCTCGAGTGGACGCTGTCCCCACACTCGAGCCACGGGCACTCAGGCAGCTGCTAATCGCCTTTGCTGTCCCCTCGCTCCAAATCCCAGGCAACCACAGACGAAAACTCCAGTTGCTGTGGCATCGCTGCCTGCTGGCGTGGCCGCCGCTGCAAGTGGAGGGCTCCCGTCGGCACAGACTCGCCTGCAGTCCAACCGCCAGTCACGGAGTGGTCCCCCCACAGTGAGGAGCGACCGCCGTGCTGGAGAAGCGAGGCTCCTGAAAACGGTGCTTCAGACTTGCAGTCTCAAAGTTTCCACGAGATTCCCGAGAGTGATGGCTAACTTAAAATGTAATTTTAACGTGATGCTGTATTTTAATTTCAAGCTAGAATTGCTTGTGAATTGACTAATCAGAATTTCTCTCTCTAGCCCCCTGGGTTCCTCTAACATTTTATTTTTCACCTTGTCATTGGCGTGCAGACCATCCAGGACACCGAGCCGGGAAAAACAACGGACAAGGGAACCGGCACAGCAGTTAGACAGGAAGCAGTGCCAGTGCAAAGGTCAATCAGGAACCGGAGCTGAGTGCATGTATCCTGCACGAGCTGCCCCCACGTGAGAGCCGGGCTTCCTCCAGACGCCCCGGCGCGCCTGGCAAACCGCGGGTCCCATTCGGCCCCTTGAAGGGGAGTCGCAGGTGAGGAGAAGTGCCTGCCTTTGGGGACGAAGGCGGCAGCACTGTTTTAATGGCTGTGGTGTTGCTCGGGGTGCTTCGCCTCAGTGACATACTAAAATAGCTCCGTGGAATTATTTTCCCTTTAAAGAAAGACATGCACATATGTGAAAAAGCAGTTCCTCAATTTTTAGTTTCTACTTGAAATTTCCTCATATTTTTCCTGAAGAGGCCGGGGCAGTCCCGCACCTCTGGATGCTGCAGGGAAGGATCTCAATAAACGCGGACGAAGGCTGCCTGGAAAACGCACTTGTGATTAATGTGGGAACAGGGCCACAGGTTCCCTGCGTTCTTCGAAGGCTTCTGTTTGTGAAATTAAAGTCCTATCACGATGGATTTGGGGAAGCATCTCACTGGAACTGATGTGTGGAGAATCAGCGGGGAAGTTGGTGGATATAAACACTTGACCAGCCAAAATCAACAGTGTGGGGTAAAGCACCCCAAAGTGATGGACCTGAGTTTGCTTCAAAGTTATAGAAACAAGTCGAAGTGTCCAAAGCCAATATTAGGCTTCCGGTCAAGATGGTGACGTCGATGGACATGGCTCGCCTCTCCACACGGCCACAGAAAACTACAGCTGAAATACAGCTGTGGTCCTGAACAGCCATCACTCAGGAACATCAGGACCGAGGTGGAGGGAAGTCTGACAGCTGCGGAATGGCAGAAACCACATCCACCCAGGCTGGCAGGAGGAAGCAGACACAGAACAGGCTGGCCGCACGCCCACGTGGATAAAAATTCAGGAGGGATATCTCCGGAGTGAGGAGTCCCAGACCCACCCCAGGCCCCCGCCCCCAGGCTTCCAGTTCCAGGAAGATAAGTCCCTAAAACCGCTGGCTGCGAAAATCAGCAGGGAGTGAGTCCATAGAGGAGGCTTCTGGAGCCCTAAGCAGTTCCTCTTGGGGAACCCACACCTGGATTCACCTGCTCAGACTTGCTCCCTCTGAGCTCCAGCACCGGGGTGGCAGCTTGAAGGGCACCAGTGGCATTTGGAGAGAGACTGAAGTGCCTGGCATCGGGGCGAGCAGAGGTCATTGTCCCTTTGCTGAGCCCTCCCCCAACAGAGCCGGTAGGCTGGTGCCACACTTGAGACCCATCAACCTGCTAATAGTGTGTAACCCACTTTGGAGATCCCCAGAGGCTCCACCCCACCCAACTTACCAGCCCACCGAAGCAGCTTTTCCATAATAATGGCTCGTCTTGGCTCCCAAATCCTATCAAACAAGCAACAGCTGGCTTCACTGAGCCCTAGCAGCAGCTGGATTAGACTCACAGATTGGCTTCACCTGGGAATCTCCAAGCCCAGCACAGGTAGCAGCCATCTCTGATTGCTTTCAGCTGAGGCAGGGTGGCCCGAGGCAAAACATAGGTGGGCGTGACCTTGCCCTGAACCACCCGAAAACCCCACGACCAGTGCATGCAGTGGACAGCCACAGAGCATGTCGGAGCACAGCCACCCTGCCCCTGCACAGCTGATCCTCCATGGAGGGCGGAGGCTGGTGGTCAGTGATCACGGCCAGTCCTCGCAGCTGGCTGGCCTGGGTAAATTCCTCCCACTGACCCGCCAACAGCAACCAAGGCTCAGCTACAAGAGGAGGGTGTACTCAGCCCACACGAAGGGCGCTCATCGAGTACCCAGCCTGGGTGATGGGGAGGCTGTGCCACTGGGCCCCACAGGACACCTGCTACATTAGGCCACACCACCAAGACATGGAGTCAAAGCAGCTCTACCTAATACATAGAAACAAACACAGGGAGGCTGCCAAAATGAGGAGACAAAGAAACATGGCCCAAATGAAAGGACAGATCAAAACTCCAGAAAAAGAGCTAAACGAAATGGAGATGAGCAATCTGTCAGATGCAGAGTTCAAAACACTGGTTGTAAGGATGCTCAAGGAACTCAGTGAGGACCTCAGCAGCATAATAAAGACCCAGTCAGAAACGAAGGGTATGCTAATTGAAATAAAGAACAATTTACAGGGGAAAAAACAGCAAAGTGGATGAAGCCAAGAATCAGATCAATGATTTGGAACATAAGGAAGCAAAAAACAGCCATGCAGAACAAGAAGAAAAAAGAGTCCAAAAAAGATGAGGGCAGTGTAAACAGCCTCTGGGACAGCTTCAAGAGGTCCACAGGGCTGCCAGAGGGAGAAGAGGAAGGAATTGGAAATCTGTCTGAAAAAATGGTGAAAGAAAACTTCCCTAATTTGGTAAAGGAAATATATGTGAAAGTCCAGGAAGTGCAGAGAGTCCCAGTTATGAGGGCTGTGAAGAGGCCCACTCCGAGAGACATCATAATTAAAATGCCAACAGTTAAATATAAAGAGAGACTCTTCAGAGCAAGAGAAGAGAAGTTAGTTACGGAAGGTTGCCAGGTGGCGGGGGAGGGGAGAACGTGTGAAGAGATGAGGGGATTACAAAGTACAAATAGCCGCGGGGATGTAAACACAGTGTAGGAGATGGAGGAGCCAAAGGACTTACATGCAAGGCCCATGGACGTGAACAAAGGTGGGGGGACTGCCTGAGGGAGGGGGGTGCTGGGTGGAGGGGGGCAACGGGGGAAAATCAGGACAACTGTAATAGCATAATCAATAAAATATAATTAAAAATATTAGACAGTAACATATACAGCGAAGATAAAATGTGCTGTATTAGTTAATATTATTTCCAACTCAAGGATTGGAATTAATATTAGCTAATACTCAAAGGATTGCTGTCGATTAATTGGTAATACAACCATCACTTTCTGCATTTCCAATAATCATGCAATACTTTTTTTCGCAGTGATAACTTAAGGTGATATTTCATCTAGGATTTATGACGGTCTGCATGCTGCCAGACGATAAACTTGTCTAGGAAGTCTGCAGGCAGCTGAGGGACCGTGCAGGGCTTGCCAGGGAACGGTCGGCCTGGTGGGAGTTTCCCCCGAAGTTGCTGACCCGCCAAGAGGCTGTGCGGCCTTTTCGAGAGCAATTCTCAAGCACAACTGCAGGGCGGGTAAGAGCCATCTCCTGGTTGTTCGTATGGAGAAGAAAACAATAATTAATCACTAACAATGCAAGAGTAAACTATTTATTATGTTTACAGCAAGAAACAGCTGTAAAACTACGTTTGCCACACCCTGTATATTACTCAAAGTTACCAAATACCTCTCTTCTTCACTCAAAAGGTGAGATTATTACACAAATTTTAGCCCTGTGTTCTCAATGTAAAGTAGGAGCTATGTCTGATTTATCAGCTTGCTTCAGTGCAATTAATGGTTCAATCTTTCTTCATTTATATCTTTATAACAAATCTTTATGGGCATCTACTAAGAGATATTTCACTTCCTGTTTACGTGCAAGATTCCTGATTCCAATTAGTTTTTAACTAAACGTGCTGATGCTTCAATGCTTCTAATGTAAATTAATGAATGTAACCCTGGTTTTCTGAAGACATCTGTGATTTGCACATTTAAGATAAAATGCTACTTTGATAATTACAGAAAGTGTACAAACATTATCTTCAAAACCAAGGTAAATTATGTTTCCCACCAGGGCGCCAGACGGCAACATCACCTAGTAATTATCTGTGACGTGAATGAACTGGGCGCAGCGCTGATCTAAAGAGAAAGATTAGCCGTGTCCTCCGAACGCTGGCATCAAAGTGACGAAATCGTGGGCGAATCTCCCACCTTGGAGAGCGCCGGGAGGAAGTGTCAGTCTGTCGGTCGGGACTGAATGGTATGACGACACAGTAGCAATGCAGTAATCATTTGCTCTGTCCCTATTGTCTGTGAGTCACTGATCGGATACTTTGTGTTTACAATGAACTCACTGTTTCTTGTGATGATCCTGTGCTACTCTCCTCAGAGGCGGGAGAGCCAAGGTCATGAGCAGGGGACTGGTTTGCAGCCTGGCACCCTCAGCGGGTGAGAAAGCGCCTTCGTCAGGTCCCGCTGACGTCTGCAGCCCTGTGCCGTTCAGAGATAAGTCTGTTTTGTGTATAAATTTAACTTGACAGATGATCGACGGGCAGCACTTCAAGTGGGGCTTGTGAGCATAAACTGTTACTTCTCTGTTTATCTGAGGATGATTGGAGTTTGAATGATGAACCGTAAAACTGGAAAGAGAAAAATGGTAAACCAGACGTGTTTCATCCGTCTACTTAGACGTGTTTCAGTGCCCAGCCCTTGGAACCTGAGGTTCATTGTCGGAGAATTCATTCCGACAGTGTTTTCGGTGGATAGCACGTTCCCACTCTGCGTGTTACTCAGTGTTTGCACGTCCACTCCTTATCTTCTGGCTTTCACACCGTCAGGGACTGCCATTGCTAACTAATTCCAGCAGTGCGGGCGTCTCTGCTGCACGCCCTTCTGCTCTCTGCTCTCTGTCCCCGCCACACTCACCTGTGGGCAAGGTCACGGCCTGCGCTCCAGTGCCTGCATCACATTTGCAGCGTCCTCTGTCCTGTTATGGCTTTGATGTGCACGCACTCTAAACTGATGCCGTTACATTTATGTCTTAAAGGGGCTACTTTGGTTTTTTCTTTTTGGATTTGACAGGAACCGTTTTATACTTTGTCTTGCTGTACACAAGGAATCTATTTCAGGCTCCACCCCTTCACTTCTTAGGTCGCTTGCTGCCTCTGCACAGGGCCCGTGATGGCGAGCCTGCGGTGGGGGTGGGGGGTTTGAGGGGGGTCTGCAGGTAGAGAAGCTTAGCTCCCAGCTGGTCCCGACTCAAGGTGTGTGTTTGGTGGTTGTTCTTCCCTCAAATGTGTCAATGGTGACCTGTGGCAATGCGCCGCCAGAGACATGGATATTCATAAGCATCATTTTCTCCTAGTTTGCTGTTCTCACACTGCTACTGGATGAGCCTTTCCTGGCGTTCACTGAGCTTCGCTGCACGGACTCGCTTCCTGCTCTGAACTGCTCCGGCTCTTGTTCCCGCCTTCCCCTGCTTCTCTCCACCTTGGCTGCCCAGGGCTCAGTGGCCGGCTGGTCTTCCCCGGACCTTCACAGCAACCAGCCCAGCGTGGTTCACACAGAAGCAGCATCTCACACGGCGGGGCCCCCGAGGGCCCCGGGCGGGCGGTGGCGCTCCCCGATCCCGTTCGACTCTGCTGGGACCCGAGATAACAGCTGTCCTAGCTTTAATCCAGGTCCTCACGAAGGTGAGTGGTTTTCCCTTAGTAAAATTCTTCCACTTCGGTCAGGCCGGGTCCCTGAGAATAGAAGGCGTATCTTGGGCGGGTGGGGGCGGTGTGGGAGGGGGGTGGACAACAGCCTTTTGCCTGTGGTTCTCGTGTGACTTTACCAAACTCTGCCTGTTCACAGATTCTAGTCCTATTTGCTTCCACTTTTTATGACTGCTGTCTAAACTAATTATTAATTGGGACCTGTGACATTTCCAGATTTTTTCCACTTGTATGCACTGGATGAAAAGTTCTGGAAGGTTTCATAGGCATCAATACAAAGTGTCTCTGTGGTCAAACAGAGTTGTTGAAGTTTGCATGCTACCAGTTTGTTGGGAAAATCATGACTCATATTACTGTGAGGGGGGACCCCCAAAACCGGAATTATCTTCCGGAGGGTGGGCCCCCTGTAGTACAGGCTTCCCCCACTAGGCGGGTGCTCTAGGAACCCGTCTGTGTCAGGGCACCAGCTGGCGTCGTTGTGAGAGGCTGCGTTCGGCTTCAGGAAGTTGTTTTTGGAAGACTCAACGCATTTTCCCATTTCATGGTGGGTGATTGATGAGCACACCTGCCCACACCGCACTGAGCGTTCAGCAGTTCTGGACCAAAATCACGGAACCCCCACACCCCGCCCTCCCTGTTCACCCGATCTCACCCTCGGTGACTTTTGTTTGTTTGTTTGTTTGTTTGTTTGTTTCTCCAGATGAAAAAAGTCCTCAAGGGGAAACAGTTTGCTGACGTGGAAGCGGTGAAACTAAATCACTAAAGGCAGCAAAACTGACAAGTTCAAGAGCTGTTTGGAGCAGCGGAAAACAGTCTCGACAGGTGCATTGCATCTAATGGACAGTATTTGGAAGCTGACTGAAGTTTAAACGTGCAAGAATAAATACACAATTTTTTAATAAATAAATTCCATTCTTTGGGTCCCCCTCAGATGATGCAGATATGTCTTATAGAAAAGAAATCTTCAACTTGTTTAAGCCAAGATCCTCTAAATTTATTTTGGCAGTAAACTATAATTCCGTAAACTATCAGGAGAAGGATGGTATTCCATAAACTAGATGAGAAGCAACTTTCCAGAGCCTTTTGAGCTCACCATGGGTCCCAGGGCAGATGCTGGCTTCCATGCAGGTTTGACGCCTTCTGCTCCCACGTCCCTCCCTCCTCCTCCTTCCTGCGCCTTCTCACACACCCGCCCACTTTGTAAAGACAGCCTGCACGCGCGCATTTGTCTCTCGTCTGTGTATCACGTCTGCGGCAGGGGTGGGACTTCTCAGTTCCCCTTGCCCGTGACGGCAGTGACAACGCTGATTTCGTCACAGGGTCCCTCCCGCCTCTCCTTCCCGGCACATGGCACACACCGGGGTCTCCTGACCCTGAGGACGGAGCTTCTGCCGGGTTCATCCCGGTAAGAACTCCCCACTTTGCTGAGTTCAGAGCTTCTCACCAAGGTCGTGGGAAGAAGGGGTGACCCCCATCTCTTCCCACGCTCTTTCCTTCGGGTCCCCCGTCCACCTTTGCCGTGAAGGCCACACCTGTCCTGTTACTTCCCCACAGGGAGGGAGAGCTGTTTCCGACTCTGTCTTCTTGCTGCTTTGAATGTTTTAAATGACAATTAGTAGTCCTTTTCAACCTTAAAATAGGAATAAAGTACTTCTGGAATGCTTTTCATGTTAACAGAAAAGTAAATGCATCTGTAATCATTCCAAATGCTTATTTATTTCCATCTGCCACTTAGTGTTCAAAGTGGGACTTGATAAATATACATCACGCTCAAAACTCAACTTGCCCGGGAGCCGGCGAAGGGCGAGCCAACGGACAGCCAGGCGTTCCCGACAGCTGGGAAAAAAGAAGGCAGGCGCAGGCCGTGGCGATTTGCTGTCCTGTCTACAAGGCTGCGGGCTGTTTTTAAGGAGAGCATCGCGCCCGTTTATGGCCGCAGGAACTATGGTGGAAGGCGGTTTTGTTCCTTGGAGTTGCTGCAGCTGCGGGGGACGGTGCTGAGAGATTTGAGAGAGCATTGACGTTAGTTTATGAAAGCTGTCAGGTTTTATTTGTGCAAATGATAGCTGAGAGATCCAAGCGGCTGCCACCCACTGCCGAGGACAGCAAAGAAAAGACGCAGATGGGCGTGGAGCAGACTGAGCTCGGACCAAACCCTGATAAAAACGGGGGAGGACAGAAGACGTGCTCATTTCTGTCACGTAAGATGCTGCCTAACGGGGGCTCGTTCTCCTTTCTCCCGCATCGAGCCCGTGGCTGGAGACTAGTTAGCTACAACTCAGAACGTTTCCCAGCCATTCTTCCTGGAAACCTTTGTAGAATAATTTTCAGTGCGCCTGATTTCTTGTTGATTTTATATTTTACAAAGCAAGTCGTTTTTCCTTTTGTTTTGAGCCACTATAACTGTTACAGAATTCACACGTGAGCTCTGGAAGGGAAAAATAGAAATATTTTAGAAATACGATAATTAGCACTCTGGGCACCGCTGGTTTATTCCAGAAGCGCAAAAGGTCGCTTCCGACCCTCCATCAGATGCCTAAGCTGACCTTCTTTCCAGGGGATTCAAGAATATCTGGCCTCTGGCCTCTGTGCTGGTGGCCTGTTATTTCTTGTGCTAAGTCACGACAAGTGGCCCTCACCCACCCTGCCCCAGAAACCCAGCTTCTGGTCACTCCTGAACAATTTCCGTTTGCGATACAGACACGCGTTTTCAGCCTCAGTGTTCTTGAGCAGTGACGGCTGGGAACAGCGTTCCCGCTGTCTGATGGCATTTCCTGCAACATCTCCCCCATCCTTCGCATGGGTCTTAGAAACTTCTGGAACTCTCCCCCGTTTCGCATATTTGTCCCCAAATCACTGTTTTCTTTGTGATTATGGTCATTATCATCTCCATCAACAAAAATAATAACCAATGGGGGTCTTTATTCTCCTTATAGTTCTACCTCAAACCACAGAAAAGTTGTGGTGAAAATCCAGATCTCCTTAAAAGAAAACAAGCATTTGGGGGTGTCATTCTGTCCTCAGCCCCTCCCCGGGCCCTGCCATCTGCCCATGCGCAGTGGGCAGGTGTCTGGGGCGCGTCCACGTGCCCGCAGCCGCAGAGCTGAGGCTGCGCCCCGGCAGAACCGGGGTCCCATCCAGCGTTACTCACTAGCCAGGGAGGATTCGAGCTCTAGGAGTCACTTACCAGCGCGTCGCTGTGCGGGAGGTCACCAGCGATGTGGGGAAGGCGCCTTCTGCCTTGTCCCTCCTGGCTCAGGAAGCCCAGACAGGGCTGAGCCTGTGGGACCGCCCTGGGCTTCTCGAATGTCAGTGAATTAATGCCATTGTCTAGTTCTTCCAAATGACCCAAAATTTCAATATCGATTTTATAAAACATTTCAATTTTTTTCAAAACCATAACGATGTTGCGCAAGACCAACAGGTAGCAAAACGAGCCGCCCGCAGTGAGAATCTGCCGGCCGCCAATGCCCCGGGAGGGGGGTCGGGCCCGTGTCTCCCCGAGCAGCTGAGGCAAGTCCCATCTCAGCCGTGTTTCTGTGAGAGGCTAAAACAATTCAACTGTAATGCACACCGTGTTTTCAAATATCGGATAAAATAAATAGCTCCATGTTAACAAGGCTCCTAATTAACACTGGAACGCGGTTTATCATCAGAATGGTAGAAACCCATGTTAAACTCGTTACGACATTGAAGTCCTCTATTATTTATTGTTATGGGCAGACACAAAAAAGGCAAAATGACTCTGTAAAATGACTTAAGACATCTGAATCACAATTAATATCAATTACTTACAGTTAATATTTACTGAATTGGAGGCAACAGTTACAGGATAAGAGATTAAGTTTGCAAATGCCACTGTTTTCAAAAAGGCGGCTGATGTCAACAGTGGGGGGGAATTCACCTGGAAAAGCCCGCCTGTCACTCGGCCACGGCGGGTCTGAGCACCCCGTGACACGCAGGTTCGCGCTGAACGGGAAAGGGGAGGGAGCCGATGGCCCCCAGGACCAGCCCTTCAGCGTAAACATGAGAGATGCGAGTCCGGGGCCTGTGGTTTCAACTTTTCCAAACTCAGTTTTGCGCATCTTCTGCTGCGTGGTTTTATAAAACACAAGTACACGGTTGCTGAATCCACTAATGTGTGATCAGGAGCATTCGAGACGTACGGGGAACATGAGCAGGCTCTTGCTGATTCATGCCTGCGTTCCAGTCGATGCGATAGGGACGGCCCAAGTCCCCGCGTCACCAAGCGAAGTGCCGTGTTCTGGGCCAGCGCGGCAAGCCGAGAGCCACAGTGGTGCCGCGGAGTGGAGGTCGTCTGCTTCCGTCCTGAAAGGCCCAGGCGCGTCGTGGTTTGCCAATGGGGCCTGGAGACCTGGAACCCAGGGAAGAGAAGCCGAAGTGAAGGACACAGAGGAGGGGACAGCGGCGGGAAAGGAGACCCTTGGAGGGGGTTCCAGTGCCCTGGGGGTCGTGCAAAAGGGGCTGAGATGTCACCGACTGGAGTGAAAAGGACGGAACAGTGTTTTAAAGATAACTGACCTGAATCCCATCGGAAACGGCAGCCCTCCCCTCTGGGCTTACTCGGGGCTGCAAGTCCGTGTTCCGGGCTGGGCCGGGCTGCGGCTCTGGCCTGCCCTGTTCAGCTCTCCCGGTGCTCATAGCGATTGGTTCTCACGGTGTCCCCTCTCCCTCCTCAAACACTGCGTTCTGCATGTGGCGTTCTGGCCAGCCTCCTTGGAAGGAGATGATCTGCATTTGTTTGGTCTTAGTCATTACTCAGGAGCGTCTGAGGGGCTCAGAGCCTGCTGTGAACAGGCCGGTGGCCGTCCCTCTGCCCGGTTGGTGGCTATCTGTCCTGTGGGGCTTGCCGCCCACTCCAGGTCTCGGCGCCTGTCCCGTGCTCCTTGTGGAGCATTTTGACTATTCTCCTGCGGTTTAGGTAACGTTTATTCACGTCCTCAGGCCTTTGCACGGAGTGTGGGCTGTGCCTGCTCCAGGTTCTGCTGCCCCGTGGCCTCTTCCTGAGTGCGTCTCTGTGGCCTGGGGCGGAGGTCGCTCTGCACCCAGCCGGAGGACTTGTGGCTCTTCCTGCAAAACGGAAAGTGGAACGCACGCCATCACAGCTCTCACCAGAAACGGGGGGGCTGGACACGCACACACACACACCCAGAAACACAGCCGCGCACGCAGCCCTGCCCGCTCCGAGCCTCACCCCCGTGTCGGGGATACCAGAGGGCGAAGCCTGCTTCCCTCGGCCTCACGGCGAAGAGCATCGGCAAGTCTCGGAGGGCAGACGTCCCCCGCCGCGGCCGCTGTCCTGCTGCTCTGTGCCCGTCTCTGCCCTGGCGGGGTGGAGCGGGCTGGGGAGGGTCGTGTTCAGGGCTTCCCGTTCGTAACCCGAAACCCAAGGACGCACTTCAGACGCTTCTGTCCTGGGAGGAGGATTGCTTCCTGCCTGAGATGCTCAGAGCGCCGACTCCTCCCCGTCTGCCTTCACTGTGACTTCACTCCCCATGTTGGGGGCGGGGGGCTGTGGACTTGCGTGGTGCTCAGTCCTCTGACTTCTGCCGTGGAGGCTGCCCTTCCTGGCCTTCAAGTGGGAACAAGTGGGATTTGTTTCTTCTTTTTTTACTTCTAAATGTGGCAATGACACCACGTTGCTCTAAACCTAAGTCTGGTCAATCTCGGGATTTGTTCAAGTACACCCGTATTTCTTCCCAAAGTAAACTTAAGTATTTTCAAAAAGAAAACACATTTTCTCTTCCTTTACTCACGCCCATTTACCACAAAACCGTCTTCGGCATCCTCGGGAACTGCAGTGACGCAGGGAGAAGAGCGTCTGAGGGCGCCCAGTGAGACTGACGGCGGAGGCCAGGGTTTCAGCGTATTTGGGGAAAAACAGGAGAGAGTGGGTGTTTTCTCAAATTTGACACCCATGGAATCGCACTTAGGCAACTTTAAAGCTATCAGCAAAAAAGTATCTCTTTGGAGCATTTTCTGACTGCTGTAATTTACACAGGCTTGTTTCGCTCCATTATTTTGTGATTGCGGAGACTTAACGGATCGATCTCAAAATAACACGTTTGGAAGTGACCGGCACAGACTCTGAGCACAGAGCGAAACTTCCTATCTGAAGAATGGGTCTTAAAAATACTTCCCGTGTGGTGGTGACTTCCTGCACGTTTATCACAGGTTTTCAGAGCCAGCAGGAGGGTGGGGGTCCGGCCCCCGCGAGGACGTGTCTGCTGAGCTCGGCCCCAGGTGGCCTGAGTCGCGGGACCCGCTCCGTGTGGACCCGCTGGATCGGACGGGGACCTGCAGCGAGGGGGCACCTAGCTTCTTTCTATTCCCCCGTCCCTCCCTCCCTCCCTCCCTTCCTCCCTTTCCTTTTTTTCTCACTTCTTTTTCTTTTTTTTTTTCCTGCTGGATTCTTCATTTAAATTCCACCTTAAGATCCTAGAAAAATAGCAACTCCAGTGATCACGTGGCCTTCCCTAAAGCTGGACGGGAGAGAGGGTGCCTGGAGCTTCTTCCCTGAGAATCGCTGTGGAAGAAAGGAGCCCCCCAAACTTCCGTCACCCGCGTCCCAGAGACGTGGGCTGTGGGACAGGAGTGCAGTAGGTGTGACAAGGAGAATCCAAAGGCCAAGCAAAGAACCCGAATCCGGTTTTGACGTTGGGGTGCTGAAGCTTTCAAGCCAACCCCCCCTTTCTCCTCCGCCAGATGTCAAGGCAAACTGATGGGAGAGCCCTCCTTCGCCCCCTCAAGCCCCGGTCCACCTGGGGGGCCCTCCCCCAGCCCCGCCTCCATCGCCCGGAACCCCACAGCTGGTCTCCTTCCTCCGCTCGCCTGGGCTGCCGCTGGGCCTGCGCAGGGCGCTGACCCTGTCCTCTCCGCACGGCCCCCACGGGCGAGTGAGCCGCGTGTTCAGTGCACAGCGCTCGCTCAGGCTCTGCCCGTGTCTACACGCGCTCGTGTGTGTGCACTCACAGGCGTGTGCTTCCAGGCAGTGTGACCGCACGTGCAGGTTTGGGTACCTGGTCGACACAGGTAACTGCCCTGTCTCCCCGAGGCCCTCTCAGCGTGTCCGTTTATAGCCTCAGCCATCCAGCCTGTCACCTCTGTGCCTGACCCTGACTGCCCCCTGCAGCCCCCCCCCCGGACGCTGTCACTCAAGGGTGTCGCCTTAGAGGTGACACTGTCCTCCCGGAACAGTCGCTTTGAGACCGATGGGCTCGCTGTGCGGACTTCTGGCCCGTCCCTGTCTGTCGCCGAGCGGTGCCTCATGGCCCTGCGTCCGCAGCGCGCTGAGCTGCTCCCCCCGACGCACAGGGGCTTCCAGACTCTCGCCTGCTGTTGTTCAAGCTGCTGCGACACTCGTGTGCGAGATTTTGAGGGAACACCGATTTTATTTTTTTTGTTTTGGAAAAAAAACAAAAAAAAAAAAACCAAAAAAAAACAAAATAAAAAAATAATAAAAAAAGGAACATTGATTTTTATTTCAGTGGGGTAAATGCCCAAGAATGCCATGGCTGGGTCAGAGGGTAAGCGTGTGTTCAGTTCTATAAGAAACAGCCGTGTTGATTTTTAGGATGAAAAAGAAAAACCATAAACCCTCACAGTGAGGGGCGGAGTGGTTCGTCTTTATACTGAAATACAATTGGGGTTGAGGGGAGTCGCCTGCCCACCACGGGTGTTGGTGAAGACCGTGAGAACTGAGGCTCAGAATTCTTCTTCTGTTTGCAGGGGGGCCTCCTGTGTGTGTGTAAGAAGGGGAGGGGCCACCGTACAACGGACTCTGCGTGAGACTTATATAATTAATTATTTACAAGTATCAGCATCTTGTAACGAAAATACAGAGAGTAACTCGCACACCCACTCCGAGTGGCGATGTCCGAGTTCTGCCAGGTGTGGGTGGGGGCTTGCGGGGGAGAGCGGGGAAGAGCCTCGTGATCGTGAAGCTGCAGGGGAAATCTGGACCAGCTTTCCAGAAGTACATGGTTGTATTTTTTTAAGCCAGCACACTCGCATGTAATTGAGATAGTCAATGCATTCACAAGCATTCAGAAGCTTAACATAAAAAAATGGAAAACCAAGAGTCATTAATTCCCCTCTTCGAGTTCTTTTTTTTAAAAAAAGTGGAAGCTTAGGTAAACATGGTCTGTCTCCTGAAAGTAACGTTTATTATGTGTTTGTAAACAGATCCAGCCCAGAGCCTTCCTCTCCTGGTCTCTTGTTGATATACATAGTAATTCTTCTTTTCAGAAGTTACAAAAGGAGAGCTTGTGTTTGGAGAAGTTGGTTACATAATATACAAAAGTAGTAGCTAATGTGTTACATATAATTTGATATTTACTAGTAGAATTTTTTGGGTGGGGGGAAGGACCTGCTTTTTCTCTCTTAGTTTAATTTACTCTTGGAATTCGAATGGCTTTGGTGATCGTTTTTGAAAATGAGAAGGTAGTATCATAAAAGAAAATATTTTTATTGCAGTCTAGCTGAATATAAGGTAGAGCAAGAGTCTGATAGGTTTGTACTTTAAAAAGCCGTGTTGGATGATTCTGAATTAATGAATGGCACCATTTTCTCTTGGAAATGCAGGTGAGGCTTATGTGACACTAACATTGGGCATTCTGGCAGAAACATTCTTCTATTCATGCTGTGGACCGTGTACTTAACTATTTCATGTACGTTTCCAGGGATTTGTTTTAACAGTTGAAAAACTGAGAAACCCGAGTTTAAAAAACCCTTATTGCTGAAGCAACATAAAGTATCCTGACCACTTACCTGAGACGCGATTTGAGATGCATCTGACAGAAAGCATATAATTTAACCGCATTTTCTTGACTAGACTAAAATTATTTCTTGAATCAAATAAGGTCTATTAACTGATTCTACATTGAATAAATTGCTGAGATATCAATCTCAGATATGCATTAGAGAACAGACATGTCTGACGGCAGCGGCCCTCATTTTTAAGGAATCAGAGCTGACTTTGAAAAGATGGAGATAATTTAACATTTACCAAACAAAAAAAGACTGTCTCTGATAATACCGAATGTCCCCTCCAAACAAAATCCACTGAAACATAAACCCTCTGAAACATTTCTGAGCTCTGAATATTTCATGGAAGAACACAAGACACAGGAATAGAATATGGTTCAATTAAGTTACATCTAAGTGAGAAATGTAACATTAAGAAAGAAATATTAATATTAGCAATTGAGGAAATAATAGTGTGTCTAATCATCTCCAGAAAACAATGAAAAGAAAATCAGGAATAATAAGACAGTTTATATTTTGACCCATTTTAATAAAATATTGTACCTTTATTTTATTAAATAACTAGAGCACAGGGTAATAAGAAAAATATTTCTACGTCCCCGTTGCTCCTCCCCAGTGACCTGATCAGATCTCTCTGTATCAATATTATTCAAGAAATAGTATAATGACTTCCAAGTAAACTGTGTTAAGTTTAAAGGGTATTTATTAACATTAAGTCAGGCACTAAAACACTAAAGTGACAGAACAAACAATTATAATTAATAATTTTACAAGGGAGATAAGTATAAAAAGTACTCAATCGAAGAGGAGACAGAAAAAAAAGGAAAATAACTAGCAAGATGATAGATTTAAAACCAATGAGAATAGTAACATTAAATGTAAATGGTCTAAGCACCCTGATTAAAATGCAAAGATTATCAGATAGAATTAAAAGTGAGATTGAATTTTAAAAGTAACTGAATACTGCCTACAAAAATTCACTTTAAATACAGAAAAAAAAATTAGGTTAAAGGATATAGATATATACATCATGTTACCAGTATTCAAATGAAAGCACAAATATCTACGTTAAAATTAGACAAATAGAGTTCACAGAAATAATATTACTACAGACAAAAAGCCATTTAATGATGATAAAGGAGTCAGTTCAACTCCGGGCACAGCCCAGGGTCGGGCCGCCTGGCAGAGGGTAGCCGGTGGTTCTGCTTTGGGGGTCCAGAGGGGACGGGCTTTGGGGCAGAAGCCTGCCCTTCTTCTAACACTGTGTAGCTGTTGTATCTTATGTTGTTACAGTTTGTAAACTAACCCTATAGAAATAAAATAAAAACCAACAGGGGCCTGCTAGAGCTCAGGTGTTAGAGGTTAGCCTTAATCGATAGGTTTAAGTGATTGACGCGGTAACTAAAGAGTTAACGAGTTTAATTGACAGGCCTAAGTGATTAAAGCTGGAACAAAGAGTTAAAGAGTTTAGCCTTAATTGACAGGCTCGAGTGAGCAATGCACGTGGAAAGCTGTTCCACCAAAATTGCGTAGCCTTTGAACAAAGACTCCTTTCCTTCCTCTCCGAACCCCAGCCTCCGGGTTCTGCCGGGAGGGCGGCAGCCGCAGCAGGACCCGAGTGCGGTTCCGTAACAGGATGACAGACTTGGGAAGCTGGATTTCCACTTCTTCCTCCCCAGATCTGTATCTTTTTTAATCCTATATACATTTCCAACAATAAATCCAAGAACAGTTTGTTACTTTTGCCTTAAGAAGTCAGTTAGCTTTGGAGCCAATATAAATAATAACAGCACCTCACACGTTTGACCACGGAGTTACAATTCCCAGTGTTATTATGTTACAATGCTCTGTGTTATTTTGTGTAAACCCGTATTTCTCCCCATTATCGTTTTCTTCCGCCTGAGGGACTTTCTTCGGGTTCCTTGTAAGGCTGTTGGTGACCAACTCTTTGAGGTTTTCATATGTCTGGAAAAACAAAAGAAAAATATTTCATGCTTCAGAGAAATAAAAATAAAAAGTTATTGTATAAAAAATTATATTGTAAAGGGCACAGTCCTGACAATATATATTCAGATTCATAAATTAAGGCCATCTTATTGAAGGAGATCACTTTCTTGTATCAGAGGAGTCAACATTTCTTAATTTAAAGCACAGTGCTCTAAATTTGTTCTTGAATCCATCCACCGTTTATTGAGGATTTTATTAAAATTTCTATAAACATTAAATTATTTAATTATCCCAATATCCTTCAGGTGTCTTTTTTTTAATAAAAAGATTTTATTTCCTTATTTTTAGAGGCAGGGAAGGGAGGAAAAAAGAGAGGGAAAGAAACATCGACCGGTGCCTCCCCCACACGCCCGAACCAGGGACTGGACCCGCAACCCAGGCATGCTCCCCGACAGGGTCAAAGTGGGGGCCCCTAGCTTGGCGGAAGGACACCCAAGTACCAACAGCAGGGCAGAGGCCATTCCTGTTACCATTCTTAGGTACGCACGAGGAGCAATCCATTCTGGTTTGTAATCGAAACGGGACTGACGTGCCCAGAACACCTTGTAATAAAACCTGACAAAACAACTCCGTAGTTTCACTGGATGAATGATCAAGAGGGATGCTTTGGAGGCGTCGGAAGTAATGTTTTTCCAAAGAAGAACATGTTTCCACTGGTGTTAGACACGAGTAAACGACTGTCATCAAAATATACTGCACTGCTTCCAGAATAGTCGGGCAAATGGATGAACTCAAATTTCACTTCAGGAGAGGACGAAGTGTGTGTGTGTGTGTGTGAGAAAGCCACCCAGTCCCAAACTATTACACTCCAAACGGAGGGCACAACAGGGACAGTGGTAGATGAAAGTCCACCTCTGTCCCTGGCCACACGCCTCACTGCCTCTAGCTGGGGGGCCCACAGGCTCAGGGTGGTGGTCGTAACTGGAGGGGTGACTCCTGATGCACTGAGCCCGCCGAGGCCTTTACCAAAGGCTGAGCTGCAAGCTCAGTGGTAGCTGCACGAGGCAGAGGCTCCAACCTTTAAGAAAGTGGCAGAAGACAGCAGCGGAGCCACCGCCCAGCAGGTTCAGGACCCGCAGACAGAGACAGAATGCAAATGTGCAGCCGACGGAATGCTGCCTCCTGAGTACGTGGCGTCCCAGGTCCTAGAAGGACCTTGGCAGAGAACGTGGCAACCAGTCCACAGAAGAGAACGGTGTTTGGAACATAAATATTGTGTAACAATACATTAACCAATTAATATATGATTTATGTAAATATCATTCAGTTATGCTTTTAGGCATTACTGTATCAATACTATCAATATAATCATACTAACATATTATAAATTAAAAGTAAAATTTTATACCCTAGATCACTAGTTTGGCTAAAGTAAATAAAAAATTTACATATGATTTTTAGGAATATAGAGTTTACCAGACCTACCAACAATTCTAAGGGAATGTTCTAGAGGCTGATGCTGAGGAATTCTAAGCACTGGACCCTAAAATAGAATTTCCAGCAATTTATTCTAGTAAAATAGTGGAATATATTTCTAGATTACTTATCACATTGCTTTATCATTCTAAAAATAAAAATGCATTATTTCCTTAAGAGTTGAAATAAGGACACTCGGCGACCATTCACACACGTTATGAATATCTGTGTCTGAAAACAGAAGCACGCCCCACAAACGAGGAAAACAGAGCGTGTTTTCCCGTGGCGTGTGCAGAGTCACAGAGACCCCACGCGGTTGCAGGGGACGACTCACACCCCCACAGGCACGCCCACGGGTCCAGGGGTTCGTGGTGACGTTTCTGCCGTTGTGTGCGTACGTACAAAATCTGTTGGTTTTGGGGTTTTGGAGCAGGCTCTCCCTTCCTAGTCTCTTTGCTTTTGTGTGTAATGCGATGCTTCTGTAATGAGTATGTATTTTTAAATAATGAAAGATTAAAACGTAAATAAACGATTAACTTCACATAAACTGGCTTTAATACTAGCAACCTTTACTGCCTGCCCCCTCAAAACGAGCAAATGCGCCCCAGAAATGGGCAGGGCAGACGGCAGCCCGGGTATTCCTCTCGTTCTGAGGACCGTCAGCTCAGGGAAGGCTCCTCGTGCCGGTTTTGTGACCTTGCTCTAACTGTATTAGACAGTTTATTGCAAATGAATACCTAGTGTGTGTGTGTGTATATATATGAATATATATCACTTAAGATGAAAGCAGATGTTTCGTTGTCTGTGAGGTTCTGCAAAGCACTGAAAAGCAACACGGCAGAGGCACTTGATGGAAACCACGCGTGTTCCTGGGAAAAGGACGCAGCGCCAGTTCCTCCCGTTCCTGCTACACCCCCACCCCCTCCCCGGGCAGCGAGTCCACCAGGCAGTGTCCCGAGGGGGCTCCTGCAAGCAGGCCCCCGGGGTCTACGGCCGACTTGGCTTCAGCTCTTTTCTCGGCGCCGCGGTCAGCTTTTCCCGGTACCCCTGCCGCCGCCGCCGCCGCAGCCAGGAGCTTCTCTGCGCAGCGCAGGCCCCGGCTGAGTTTTCTGAGCACCGAAAATCAACGGGCTGCCGGGGAGGCCGGCAGCCGCCCGCCTGGCATCAGGAGATGACTATTCATAGTCCTGGGCTTATGGGAAAGCACTTTCTTTTCAGAACAGAACCAGCAAATAAAGTGGGACTTCCAGCCTCCGAGCGAGACGCCCATTATGGTGCAACACGTGGCGGGAAGCATCTGCGGGGCGCAGGCGGGACACCCCCACCTTCCGTCTGTTCCTCCGGGCTCCCACGGGGGCTGGAAACGCTGGTGGGAGAGCTTCTGTTGTGAGAGTAATATGCCCTCTTTTACGGCTGTCTCTGAGGAAGTTGGTGGCAATCAATTCTGGCTCACGCCATATTAGCTCCCTGTCATCGCCGTACAAGGATAAAAATAAAAACCACCTCTGAGCTCCCAACAAGCTGTTTAACACGGATTCCAAAATATTCTGACTCGCCAGAGAGGAAAAGGCAAAGACAAGTAGTTTATTAAACGTGAGTGTTAAGCATCGTCAATACATATCTGTGTGTTCATGGCTTAAATAAAGGGTGTCTGCAGACTCACTGCGATGATAAGAACGACTTCAGCTCGTTAAAAGGAGGCCAGGAAGGCGTCTGAAACCCACTGACGAAGAGAGGCTGCAGAACGAGGTCGAGCTTTCCGCCTGAATGCAAAGCCCTTTAATAGCAAGTAACTGAATGTGGCTTAAATGCCCGACGGCTTAATTTCATATCTGGAACTCTGTAATCAGATTAAATAGGCAGTGAGGCTGTTTAATTAAATTCCTGGGCAGATGTAAAAAAAAAAAGCTTTACTTTCTCTTCAGGGAGTTGTGCATACTTAAACTCTGCAGCCCGTTTGATGTTTGTTTTTTTTTAATTTCCCACAAACAGGTTTCTTCTGCTTGAGCCAGGCAACTCCTGCCCACCCCCCTCCCCACTCGCTTGGTGGCTGAGGTGACTGGCAGCTGGTGAAGGGGCCCTGGGCTGTCTTGACTACTTTGCTTGGGCCTTTGAGTCCAGCGAACCGCCACAGTCTCCGACCAGAACTTCTCTCCACCCTCCCTCCCACGTTCCACCGACAGACATCCGTGCAAAGCAGCCGGCTGAGTCTGCACCGAGGTGGGTGTCAGGGCCGCGCCTGCATGCGCTGGAAAAGGAAAAAGTCTTCCATCAGTAACCCAGCTCCCGCTTAAGACACTAGAAAAAGAAGAGCCAAATAAACCCAAAGTGAGCAGAAAGAAGGAGGTAACAAAGAGAAGAACCAAAAGCAACGAACTGAAAACAGAAAAACAAGAGAACAAAATCCAAGGAAGCAAAATGTTGATTTGTAGTCAAATGATCAAATCTCAATAAGACCGGCCCGAACGGTGACGTGAATTCCTAACACAGGGAATGGACCGAGGGGCAAGCACAACGGACCCTGCAGACGTCGAGATGATGGTAAGAAATCACTACAAACAACTCCACACACGTAACCTTCACAGCAAAGGGGCCCATCCCTCTAAAGCAAAACCTCCCGGAACTCACTAAATACAAAACATAATTTGCATAGCCTTGTAAATAATAGGAAACTGAATTTATAATTTTAAAAATTATTTAAAAAAGGATATTTTCAGGCCCACTGGAGCTCACTGGAGAATTTAGCAAACATTCAAAGAATAATTAACACCTATTTTATACAATACCTTCCTGAGAATATGAGACCGGTCTCATTATAAGTACGACTCTGTATCAAAACCTGGTGTGAGGAAGACAGATGCAAAACCCTACAGGCCAGTATCTCTCAGATCCGTATCATGGATCGAGATGCAAGAATCTTCTACACAGTTTTAGCGAACTAAAGCCAATAATTATAAAAAGAGTACCGCCACATGACTAAGCAGGGTTTATTTTAGGAGGCAGGGTTGTTTCAATGTTAGAACACCAGTCACTGTAGTATACCATATCAGCAGGCTAAAGAGGAAAACTAATATTATTATATAAATCGAAGCAGAAAAGGCATGTAACAAAGGTCATCTCTTTGTATTAAGAACTTTCTGTATACTATGTTAAAACATAAACTGAGGCACGTGACAATATTTAAGAGTTTATTTCTGCAAAAATCGGTTTGGATTGCGCAGCCCTAAAGGGAAAGTGGTGAGGAACACCCTGCCCACGGGATCTTAGGGGAAGCAAAGCAGAAAACTATGTGATCGGCAGTAGCTTAAGCCATCACCTTACTTGGGGAAGCCTTGTTGTCTGTTTGCGATTGGCTGTTCTCAGGTTTCAACTTCTCAACCTTGAGGTGTTTATAGGAATTAACTCTGGCATAGGTTTGGGTTTGCTTATCCAGGCATTAAACCACCTCAGTCCAAAGGTTCCTTGTTTAATTACTTAACAATTAGGAATACAGAGAAACATTCGATCTTGCACAAAATTCAATTTAAAAATCTTACAGTTACCATCATGTTTAATGGTAAAGCCTAAACATTTCTTCTCAAAGATCAGAAACAAGGCGATTGCATTTGTTCTTGCTGCCCCTGTTTAGTATTTCACTGAAAATACTGGTCACTGCAATAAGATGAGAGAAATAAAAGCCATATAAAGTGGGAAAACACACAAACCTGTCTCTGAATAGCGACGATGACCTGATTGTCTACATGGAATGTGCCAAGTAATTGACAAATGAACTCCTAGGATTAATTAATGAGGTCATGAGATGAAGAATCCACACACAAAAATCAATTGCACTTTTATATATTGACAACAAACAGGAGCAAGCAGAAATTTGAAAAACATAATACTTAGGTATAAATTTAGGAAAGTGTGTCCAGGATCTATATGCTAAAATTTACAAAATGAAGAGTAAGTGAAAGATGTAACTTGAAAGGAGACTGTGTCTGGAAGTCACACACACAGGTAAGATGGTGATACTCCCTAAATACATCTATAGGTTTAACAGAATCCCTTCAAAATTTTCAACAAGCTTTTTAACAGACGAAGACAAGCTCATTTAAAATTTAAATGGAATACAAAAGCCCTGGAATAGCCAGGACCCCCTTTGGAAAAGGACAACAAAGTAGGAGGAGTCACTCATCCTGACCCTGAGTTTCTCTGTCACTGGTGATGCTGCAGTACAGCCCTGGCGGGGGGCTGCGGGAGAGCCGAGGGGGCGCCTCTGTCTGCAAATCGGTGACATGAGGAAGGTTTGTAGGGGGGCGGGACTTTTCTGTATCCTGATCTCAAGAATTTATATATGTGTATATACCCACATATTAAATGCTAAAATGTCTGGGGATTTCTGTAAAATAATTTAGCAATACAGAACGGATCAATTAAGTAATGAACATATATGGCAAAATACCGCTATTGGTTGAATCTGGGTAAAGGTCTTCGGCTTGTATTATTCCTTTTATTTTAGGGTATGTGTGCAAATTCTCTCTTTCTGCCTCTTCACACACAGACACATTTTAATTTTGTACCAATTCAAAGCAAGTTGCAAATATGTTTGCACTTCACCCCTTAATGCATACTTTATTCCTAAAATAAAGTATAATAACACTCTCCTACATAACTACAGTACAAAATAAAAATTTAAAAATTATTACTATTATATGCATATAATCCACAGAACCCATTTACATTTCACCAATTGTTTGAATAGTGTTTTAATAGATTCACAACCCCACCCGTACGCATATAATTTATTTAGTTTTTATGTCTCCTAAGTGTCTTTTGGTCTGAAACAATTCCTCAGTCTTTTCATATTTTGATTTTCATTACGTCGATATTTTGATAACTACAGGCGATTTTCCTTGTAGAAGCATCCTCTGTCCGGGTCTGTTTGATGTTTGCTTGTGGTTCATGATCTGGGGCCCCAGAAGGGCCCCGGAAGTGCTGCTTTTTCTCCGTCCGTCAGGACGACATGAACTTGTTCTGCTGCTGGTGATGATGAGATTTTCCCTTTGTCGTGATGTCTGGCTTTTTCTGCACTAGAGATGTAATTAACAATACACCTTTACTTATTAATAATTAAATGAAATTAAGCAGGAAATAACTGACATCACATAAACATCATATTCCATACCAAACTTTCATCCACTGACTTCTAGCACTGGCTGCCGACTTTTCCCTGAATCCATTGTAACTGTGACGGCAGCCGAATGGCGGTTTTCTGCTCCTCCCGTCCCATTTATACGCATCAGTTTGCATTCTGCTGCAAGACAGAGCTTGCCCGTCTTCCCTGTGCATTGATTTATATCAGTGTGGACTCACAGATTCCGATTTAACTCAATCTGTCACAAGTCATTACTGTCATTACTTATTTTGAAGCTCCGCATTTCCCAGGCTCGGCCGACGGGAAACCCTTCCAGCTCGCTCTCTGTCCTTTTGACAAACGTCATCCTTCTCCGAGCGCTTCCTCAGGGTTCGGCCCAACGAGACCCTTGAGGCCCAGCCCGTCCTCTCCCCACCCGGCCCCGGCGGACAGGATGGCCGGCTCTGGGCCGTTGGGGGTCATTACGGCTGGTCCCTCTCAGGGACGGAGCGGGAGAAAATTCGCGTACACCCAACTCCATGTAAGTCTGTTGGGTAGGCCCAAAAGTCTGCTTGCTTTTTTCCATAAAAGGAAAGACACGTTTTTCATTTTCGCCGATAACGTTATTGATTTGAATATTGGGAGTATATCGGCTATCTCCCACGTGGTAAAACGTTGATTGTTCTCAATTAATGTCTCATTTTTTTTTAAATGTTACTTTTTTTTTAAAGATTTTATTTATTTATATTTAGAGAGAGGGGAAGGGAGGGAGAAAGAGAGGGAGAGAAACAGCAATGTATGGTTGCCTCTCACATGGCCCTTACTAGGGACCTGGCCCGCAACCTAGGCATGTGCCCTGACTGGGAATCGAACCGGGCCCGCTTGGTTCCCAGCCCGAGCTCAATCCACTGAGCTACACCAGCCAGGGCTAATGTCTCATTTTGATTGCTATCGACTTCAACTTGTCTATCGGACCCTGGAGCCTCATGCAGGGAGAAATCCCCAACATGAAACTTCACAAGCCATTTTTGACATGTTTTATCAGTCACAGCACCTTCTCTATACACTGCCCTATTTTCTGGTTTTTTTTTTTTTTTTTTTTTTTTTTTTTTTTTTTTTTTTTTTTTTTTTTTTTTTTTTTTTTTTTTTTTTTTTTTTTTTTTTTTTTTTTTTTTTTTTGCGTTTCAGTTGCGTTTTTATCTTTCTTGGAATAATAAAGCATGATATGCCGAAATGTTGCGTATTTTCTTCCATCTTCAATATTAAAATGACTACACAAAAATTCAGCAGTTTTGACAAGATTTTTTTTTTAAGATTTTATTTATTTATTTATTTTCAGAGAGGAGAACGGAGAGAGAAATAGCAATGTATGGTTGCCTCTCACATGGCCCTCACTGGGGACCTGGCCAGCAACCCAGGCCTGTGCCCCGACTGGGAATCGAACCGGGACCCTCTGGTTCCCAGCCCGCGCTCAATCCGCTGAGCTACACCAGCCAGGCTTGACAAGATTTTTTAATCTTGCTGTTATGACAGCTGTCACAACACAATCTAACTAAATTGTTTCAAATGAAGCTAAAGACAACTAAGTGCTACTAGAGCGATCGCACGGAAAAACGAACGAAGGCTCTGGCCAACCTAAGTGTTTATCCTTTACACAAATATTAACACCGGTGAGGTCACATCTTGACCTTGGGGATCTAATTCTGTGCCACGGGTTAATCCTTACCTCATTCATTTTCATGTTTTCACTGCCTTCTGCGAACAGGTGGCTATCACACTCGAAACACTCACTGACATGCTCCTCTCTCTGTGCTCAGTCTCCTGGCCACCAGGCCGACGCGCACAACCCCGGGTGAGCTCCCGGCACCCTGCACCCCGGGGTGCTGCCCCTTCTCCGCGCTGGACAAGCCTTTTCCAGCCGCACCAGGCAGGCTGGCCGATGCTCAGACCCAAGCAAGGGGTCGGTGTCTGGAATTTTTACAATAAAAAATGCACTTAAAATTGAAAACCACATAGCTACCTGGAGAGCACATTCAACCACCTCAGGGAATTTTACCCAAAATTATTCATACCTTCTGATAAAAATATCTAATATACTTCCCCAAGTAGACATGTTACTGTTTTCTGAAAAAATTCATTGCGTTTTCATGTTCTGTGTCTTTGTTTTCCCCTTAACATGATTTTTTTGTTCTATTGTTTGCTTTATTTTCTGTAATTTTGAGGGTTCTAATTGTTTGCTTAATTTTTTGTGCCAATCTGGGAAGTAGATTTTTAGAAACTGTTAGCCGGTGGCTAGACTTCATTTCATGTTCGAATGTGTGTTCTAAGCACATACTTGACTGTGTTTTCCTAACTCTCAGCCGCGAACAAGCCCGCGGTTTTGGGTTTTGCTACGCACGCCCGAGCTTCTGTGAAGACTTTCGTGCCGCCTGCTCGTCTTCAGGTTGTTACTTACAGGTAAGTCACACACCAGGCTTACTATTAAAGAAGGCTGTTTCATTTAAAAAATTAAAAATAAAACTCCCCCAACCACACTTTTATCTCATCTTCAAGGCTCACTGTTGGCCTTTTGCTTCAATACAGTAATTATATTTACAATGCTCCTTTTAACTCACATCTCTCCACTTCTGTTATGGTTCCTCCCGCTCAGACATATTAATTTTCTGATTTCGATTTATCTGTGAATTATATGACCAGCTGAAGGAAAAAATAACTCCTTTCTGTAACCTTTATATTATTTATAATAAAACTTTCCTTCAAAGAGTCTTTGAGTGATGTCTTTAAGATGATGGAATGAACACATTTTCATTTCCTAAGACCAGCACCTGGGGGTTAATGAAGTTTTGTCACATTCTCTGCTGCTGGTTGCCCGGTGGCCATGGACTTACGAAAGCAATTCGGCAAGGATCAGGGAGTTGATGCTGCAACTTCCCAGCGTTTTCCTCCTTGGAACTCTCCTTGAAAATGTAGTGGGAGAAAATTGCTCCTGAAGACGAACACTAATGGCAGTGTTGGCTGTTAAGGATGATGTCGCGCTTAGTAACTTAATATCCCGCCCACCGCCTGCCACCACCTAATGGCATAGATCTTGTGATTAAAATGTTTACAAATAGGTGTTTTTGAAGGGGGTTTTCATGAATATCTTGAATGGTAAAAGTCAATAAATCTCTGCACAGCTCTAAGAGTGTTATTTAACTAATTGGATAAATGGCCAAGTTTTACCAGGCCATTTTCGGCTGTTAGATTTACAATGCTTCAGAGTTGATCTCTATTTAAATTCTCCATCACAAGATAAATGTTTGTAAACAAACACCAAGACCTGAAGTAATGCTGATAATATATCTGGCAGAACAAGAAGAGGTGCTTAAGCAGAGAAACTCGATTTCATTGGGAACTGTTCCCTAAGCGGCGGCTTTGGGTCATGCATCACAATCCAGCTGAACGATAGTTCGCGCACAGTGCTAATGATGTCTTCCTTTCTCCTCCTCCAGGTTTTAAGTTACTTGACTATTTTTCAAAAACAATAATGTTTTATCGGCTTTAGGAAGAATGCTGGCAACATTAGGGCACACTTTGCACAAGCTATTAAAAATATGTGGCTGTTCCAGCAAATTAACCCAGGAGCCGGCATGGACGGGTCATAAATATACGCCTGGTCATCATGGGTTGAGAACAAACAGTCCGCTTTGGGGTTCACCTCGTGGGTGGGGGCTCCCCCTCCAGGAGCCGACTCTGCAGCTCGGCTTCTCTGGTTGGAATCCCAAAGCCGTCGCTTCCTGGGCGGGCGAGCTTTTCACCATTTCTGCCACTCAGATTTTTGATAAGTAAAAGTGGGGAAAATCAGGCAGCCACTCAGGGAATGGATGCCGAGGAAGCATTCAGTGCACCGTGACATCACCGTCAACATCACCCCTGTTTAGACCCATTATTTGAGCCACGTTATTTGAATCAATATTATTGAGAAATATTAGTCAATATTAGAGAAACTCTTCTAGGTCCCCAACTTAGGTGACAGAGTTTTGTAGAAACATCTACTTTAGTTGAGGATCATTCCCAATCCTGATTTTTTTACCTAGTGATTCTGTAAACTTTTTAAAATATTACTACATTGTCTGTATAATTTTTTCCTTAGCTTTCATTATGGCTGCTTTAATTTTGATTTTATTCGGGACTTGGAACGTCGACTGAAGCATTGGCATTGACGATGAGATATTCCACAGTTTCTTGTGGATATTTTGAGAGTTGACCATGGAATGTGGCAGGCAAGGGACTGTTAACTTCTTTGTTTGTCGAGTCTCTCAGTCATTCATTCAGCACACATGCATTTATCCATCAGCGTCCGTGCACTGCACACGGTTAGGTGCCGGGATGAGGAAGGAGATAACGCAGGGGAGGAGTCTGCTCGGGAAGGCCGCGCAGGTGGAGGTAGGGCAAGGGAGGGGAAGCCCTCAGCAAGCCCCTGGCAGCCTCGTGACAGAGGGACATGGCGGGCGGAGACCGGAGCCAGTGTGTGGGATGCTGCGGATATGTGACTGTTTTGACTTACATAAGCCTTAGTCAAGATGTTCTCCCTGGAGTTTTGTGTAAGGTGTGAGGAGCGGAAAATGTCCCAGCCTACGCCAGTTCCCCTCTTCTCGGTGTTAACAAGAACCCCAGTGCAGGCTGCCTGGTAAAATGAATGTTCTTGCCATAATCACAAGGTGGTAAAATAACATACAATCCACCGAGTTGCACCCTGCGTGACCGGGTTGCGCGGCAGCTCCTGGAACAGGGGGTCCATCGCTCTCCGCCCCTCACCTCTGGAGTGAAGGCAACGGCAGGGCGCGCGTCACTCACCGCGGAGCTCGCCGCTCCCTCGAGCAGAGCGACTGCCGAACGCTGGCTGCTCTACATAAGCGAAAAGTGGGGGAGCGCCTTCCTTTGATGTAACACGAAACGTCCGTCACATGCTGGAGGGAGCGAGGTATCCGCCGAGTACAGGCGTTCGATCGGAGCCCGCACACGGACAGGGGTCGCCGACGTCTCCGTCGCTGGCTGTGTGCGGTGCACATTCTCAGAACAGTCTGAAACCCCGCTTCTCCCTGCCTGGCCCCCAAAGCACGTGGGGGTCGCCATCGCAGGTCTGACGATGGAGGAACGGGACGCGAAGGGCCAGATGGAAGGAATGGGTCGTCCGAGATCCAGGTACCAGCTGGTTTGGCTCGCGTCAGCGTTTAGATCCTTCGTGGAGGCGAAACTAGCGTGGGGAAATTATCATAAGCTGACATTTTACACCGTGTCAGCAATTTTTGAGAGGATGGGCGGAGGCTATCAGCTCACATTGTATTCGTCCTTGCTGCTCCGTAAACATGTGGCTGTTAGATGGAGGATTGCGTCAGCATCAACGCAAGCTCGAGGAAGAGCACATCAACAGGAGAAGCCCCGGCCTGGCTGGGAAGCCTGCTTGTCTGGGCTCCTCGCGACCCACCCGTCAGCTTAACGGGACGCGCAGGCAACGAGCATGTCAGATGTCACAGGACGGCCACACCGTTTACAGGGCGGCGACGTTCTGCGGGGACAGGCAGCAAGTCCTTTGATTGTCGTTAAAAACGTCCTTTACCTCTGCTTCTCCAAAGTTCTTAAGCTGAATTTGTGATATTTCCTGACAGCCCTTATTATTTTCTTTTACTGTTCTGACCCCCTCGTAGGTCCTCGCCAAGAGTGACTGTCCAAGGGTAAGACTTCAGAAAGGATATTTTATCTTCTATCTTATAGCTCAAAATAATTCTGGTGCCCGCTGACCTTGTCCAGCCTTCTGCAGACTTTTCAAAAATCAGATTTTATTACATCGCCATGCCCTATAAACCCGGGCCTCTCTCTGCACGGGGAGAACGGTCGGGAGGCGCCCTAAGTGGGTCAGCTGTGGAACCGGAGGCGGACTGACGGGTCCTTCCGATGAAGGAACTGGATTAGTTTTGAGAAAATAAATGTTATGCCCATCCTGATATCATTTTTTATTCAGCAAGAGGGACTGTGAGCAGAGACATCTGAAAATAAGGGAGGACATGTCTTGAAATTATTGAAAAGTCGTGCTTGGTGGGGTTCGTCTCCGGGGCACTCACAGCAGGAAGCTGGACGCCAGAGGAGCAAGAAGAGAAAAGAAAAAGAACGACCCCCGGAAGGAGGGCAAGGGCGGGGAAGTCGACGTTTTGGAAACACGGCACCGACCATGAATAATATCAAAATTAGGCATTTTTAAATTCGAAGAATTTGTACCAGATTTTCAGAAGAAGCAATTGTGTTAGACATACGTGAGGAAGTCGTTCTTCACATGGAGGCGGAGGGCCCCGTGCACAGGGAAGAGGGCACGGGTCTCCGGGATGTCAAAGACACTGAACTTGGAAACAGGGGAGCGGAGCCCCAGGGCTCAAAAGCCAGCTGCACAAAACTCAATGTTTACATGACCCATCATTTTCAATAGAATCCAAATAACAGATTTCCAGCCACGTGGCGCCCACTTGCTTTGCGCGGCCCTTGGGATGGCACCCGCCACCTGCTGGCCACAGGTCACAGCGGGACTGTGATGACCCGGAGCGGGCTGCCCTTCAGAGCTCTGACCCAGAGACCCCTGCCGGGCTGCGGAGGGCGCAGCCTTGAGAGCCCCTCTCTGACCCCCTCTCCGATCCCCTCTCCCTGACCAGGTGGCACCCCATATGTCCCTTGCATGCATGCACACCTGTCCCACAGCCCCAGGTGGGCCTCGTGGTGGGCTGCGGCCCTGCGGGCAGACCTTCCCCGGTCGGCTCTGCATCCCTGGGACGCCCTGCAGCGGCGACCCAAAGGGAGGGAGATGGGATCAGATGTACTCATTCTGCCTCCTGGGTATAATAAACACCGTTCTGCGCATTCGCCGTTCACTTTATCATTTTATCTCATGAAATTTTACTGGTGAAGGGGTTGTTCTCTCCTTACAAATAGAAACATCAAAATGGAGGAACCAAGAACCCCTACCAAGGAAGATTGCGAACTTCACCGGCGAGGAGGAGCAAACTCCGCTTTAAAACCCCACTCTTGCTCTGGTTATAAATCGCCAGTGCGCCAGTGCTTAGCTCTGCGTTTAATTCGAAGGCCCCGTTCCGAGGTTCTGCTGTGCTGTCCCCTGATGTTCGTCAGGGACTCGATCTTTCTTCACTTGCAGAACAGATTCGGAGAACCCTGTTCGACCCTTACAAGGGAAGAGAGGTGACTCGCGGGCAAGCACCTCGTCACCCAGGAAGAGCTCGCGAGCACAAAGGCACTGCCCCTTCCTCTGATGTGGACACGAAGCGGGTGGGGGTCCCGGGACCACCGCGGCAGCGAGACCAAAGGGTTCAAACGGCCGTGTGGGCGGTTGGTGCCAACGTGCTGTCTGGGGCAGAGAGGGCGAGGGTTCACTCTTTGGAATCCACTACCAATTGGGCAGGTCTCTGAAGAGGGGGCAACCAGGGAGGGGAAGCAAAACAAATCGCTCTTCAGTGGTCTAAGAAGGGGTAGTTTGCCACAACTTAAGTACGATTTCACTCTGTTTTTTTTTTTACCTGTGTGCAATAGAAAAAGTCAGTGATACGTGAGAGCCCAAACTGTCTCATTGTTTTAATTCAGTGGGACCACACACCTGGAACACAGGTTAAGAAAGATGATAAAATTAAAAAAAACAAAAAGTAAGAAAAATACTCATGAAAATCTCATGTGTAAAACTAGAATGTTTGAAACACAGATATCCTCAGTTAATTTTTTTATCCCCCCGAGAGAGAGGATGGAGACGAAAACCAGTTTTTCTTCTGTTGCTGTGGTTACCAGCTCTTCCTCAGCCTGATGCATGGTCAGTTAATTCATGAAACAAGAAAAGAGGAAGTCATAGTTTATTTAAACAGTCCATTGTCATGAGACCTGTTAGTAAATATTGTCTTAGACATAGGAAAATAATTAAGAAGATGTAAAAGCAATAATTGATGACTTGTTTCTAGCATTTTCAGCTGAAGAGTCTTAAATTTCTTCCGTCCATTGTGTCACCAAATTTCCCTCACGGTCACCGAGAAAGGAATGCACATGGAGCCCGTTGTATAGATGCCGAAACCGGAATATTTAAATAACCTGCCTGATGTTTCCTAACAAGTAAGTCACTGAACTGGGATTCAATCTAAACACACACTCAACTAATAATTGGCTGAAACTAGCAGAGCTCATTTAGAATATAAATTTTGATATCTTCCCCTGTAAATATACAATTAATTATCGAGACGTTACAAGTGCTGATGAATTGGTTGATAATTTTCTCCTTACAGAAGTATTTTGCATTGAGCAAAAGGAGACCACACGCAGTCCATATCCAGGTGCCAAGTGAGAGCTGCGCTTCATCAGATGAATCAATTTTATATTTGTTTCCTGAATCAGCTGTGAATTCTTTCATCAGTAATTAAACCGCATTTAATCAATTTGAGAGAGAAAAGCCACCTGTCAGGTGCGTGAACCTAATTAGCCACGGTATTCTGAATGGACCAGGATATAATGGTAGTGATTTTATTACCAAGAGTTACAATTCAAACACACAGAATTTTATCATCAAACTCCGTGTGATTCTCAACAGCTCATCGAGACTATTTCTGGGAGGCTCTCCGTTCGTGCGCTCCACAAAGACGGTTTGTGGGAGATTGCACCTGAACGCAGACATCTGCAGCGAGGGCAGAATTTCCAGGGCGCGTCGTGTGGACGATGGCAGTCCCTCCTTCCACGCACGTTTGCACTTGACGTGAATCCTGCATGCGCTGCATGTGTTTGAGGAGTGCCCTGTAGGAGGCGTGGCGTGAGACACCGCCGGGCTCACGGTGGACAAGACACGGCTGCCACACCAGTCCCACGGCGCAATGCGGGGAGGCGGCGCCGTCGGCGGGTGGAGGAAATCCGCCCGTCACTGAACGTGATGCAGCCAACGCCGTCCTGATAAATTCTCCGTGATAAATTCTCAAAACCCGCTCAGCAGCGCTGTTGCACGTGAGCCGGCGCGGGTGGTGAAGGCGGGGTCTGACGGCGGAGAGGCACGCGGCACCGCAATACAGAGAGAGGAGAACTCTCTGAGCATCTGGAGCAGCTCCCCATGAGAGCGGCACAGATCCCCAAACTTCCCGATGTCACGGCAGCCTCAGTCGCTTGTAGGTGTCACCGATCACGAAGAAACAACGTTTTTATCACTTCAGGGTTAGTGGCTGCCGTGCGTTGCGGGAGGAGATTTAACCTCCTGCCTCCGCAGAATTGTAAATTCCAGGACGAACTCATTCACGAGCAGGCGAGGCCCGGGACCCTACATCAGCGCGCACCATGGGTCTGCTCTGTGACAAATGCCAGATGCCACCCGTAATTCTAAGGAGCGTTTTCCTTGAAGTCTAAAGTCAATCCCCATCTCGTGCGCCGTGAGGACTAAGCGGCGGGGGTGTCAGCGCCGGTCTGTGGAGACGGCGCCCTGGCCACGCTTGCTTCACTGCGTGATGGCTTCCTTTACGAGGCAAGACATTTGTGGGTGGCCTGTGCAGTGATTCTAAAGTCTGGGTCAAAGGGAGGAGGTTCCACAAGCCAGCAAGCAGAGCCCCCACGGGAGAAGCTGCAGGGACCGAGGCGTGTGGACGGAGTCAGGAGGCGGAATGAGGAGGATCTCGGGGACTTGCCCGAGACGGGGCTGCAGTGGCCGCGGCTCATGCATTACTGGTGAATGGTCACCTGGTGAATGGTCACATTGGACGGAGACAGCACAAACACGCCCGTGGGGGCCGCTCTTCACTGCCACGGAGTTCTAGTATTCCAGACCTTTTTTTATGAAGAATAATTATATCGCCTGAGTGGTTCATTGGTGTCACACAGAACAGCTCGAAGTCAAATGGTTTGTCCATCTGATTTCAGAGTCGATGCACTTAATGAGTTCATGTTACTCTCTCCTTTGAAACTGGGCTGAATTGGTATTTTCTCAAAAGACTGGCCCATGCTTTCTGTGTGGAAAGGAACTCAAAGTTGGGGCGCTGGGGAGGACGTGACTGCTGGTTGACCCTGGATCTGGACCCGGGCAGCCGGGGACTCCCCACGGTGTCCCTGTCCTCAGAATGCAGGGTCTGCTCGCCAGTGCCACCGGGGGCTGCCCAGCGACACAGCCTTGATGGGGAGGGGGAGGGGCTGTGGACATGAGGCCGAGCCTCACTGAGGGCTCTGTGTGACCGTGAAGGTCCTGTCTGGCAGGGGCAGAGAGGTACCGGTCTTGCCTCCACCTTTGCTGTGACCCTGTGACCTTTGTTTCTAATCTAAACTGTAGATTCGATCAGAAAATGCATGGTCAGCCTGCTTAACTGAAGGTTTTTCTCTTCATTTTAATCACATCCCAGCAGCGTCCTGTAGCAAGTCATGGACACTTGCGGTGTTGCCACTCCTCCAAGGTCAGTCGAGGGCCGGGCCGCAGGCAAACCACCTGTACCTTGCCCCTGGTGCCCGTGTGTGTGCCCTCTGGACCCTCTCTCTCGGGCCTGGGACCGACTGCTGGGTGGAGCCTGCGGGTGGGCTACGGCAGCCCAGCGATAAAAGTGACAAGAGCCGGGACCGTATGGGCCGAGAACTTGCTGGACAACAGAGGAGCCAAGGACGTAAATCTAAGACCAGGGCTGAGCTGCCAAGCCCAGCCGTGAACGAGAGAACGAGAGAGGCGGGCGAGGCTTCCGGGAAGTCCTGATGTGGCCAATGGACGCAAGAGCCAGTCACTTAGGTGGGGGCTCTGAAAGATGCCACTCGTGACACGTGGGACTTGGGGACAGTCCCGGGGACACAGCACTCGACCTCAGAGGTGCTCCTTATCCTTAGCACCTGGGGGCTGCTTCGGGAGGTGGTCTGTCTGTGGAGGGCAGGAGGGTGTGGAGGGCTTCCCGTCCTCCGCCCATCCCCACCCCTTCCCAGCCCCTCCCTTCCTTTGAGCGTAGATGCCTCCGAGGCTCCGACAGGAGTGAATGAGGCTCCAAAACAGCCGCTGAAATGGGAGAAGGAAAGGTGGGGGCTGGACCCCGTGTCGCCAGAGTCCCACCCGCGCCTCCCCCAGCTCCCTGAGTGCCACCCCGTCCACGGTGAAGACATTCAATCTCCTGCCTCCTGTGTGGCCCCCACGCGGAGGGAGGATGATTAATGATCTGCAGACCCGAGTGTCCTCGGGCCACGCTGTGCAAATTGAAGACCTTTGCAGACATTTCTTCGCGTGTGGAAATGTTAAAAATCCAATCACACACTTTAAATCACTCGGGCGGCCGAAATGTCACGCTCGGGGACCGCATCCCAAAACTGTACCTCCTTTTGCCATTTAGATGCTACAAAAAATTTTACTGTTTCAGGATGTTTTGTGGTTTAAAATAAGGTTTTCTCAAGTGAATTGCCCGTCATAATTCTCTGATTCCGTTCCAGAAATGCAAACATGGGCTTTTAAATGGGTGTTTGGTGAACTTTTTAGATGTGCAGGCTTTGAGTCCAGCAGCCGCTTCTTCTGACACCTTTGTGTGTCTCAGTGCGACGTCCGTGATGGCTGTCTCTCGTCTGTCCACGTCGTCCCGCTGCTCGGAGACCTGACGTCCTCCTGCTGCCTGGCGGTGATGCGTCCTGCCCCAAGCCCCGGGGGCTCAGCGGCACGTGCCTCGTGTTAGGACCCTTGGGAGGATTTCCACCCCCAAGATCTTGGCTGAAGTGCGCTCAGCTGCCCTGGGCTCCTCCTGAGACCCGAGGGGATGGCCAGGACAGTGACCAGCCGGGAGAGGCAGGCGCAGCAGCCAAAGGCGAAGACTTCCCTCTGGACCAGTGTGTTTCTGTTTCAGCAGCCACTCTGTGTCACCGGAGACTCCCTGGGAGACACAGCTGGCTGAGGCGGGGGAAGGGCGTGTTTCAGGGGAATGAGCACCGTCCTGCCAAAGAAATGTCCACAGTCACTGGACCTTCTGTGGCAGCTCCGGTGGAAAAACAAGACAAAAAACCCCAAATAAATTCTATATGCGTCTTACACCTTATTCTAATGAAGGTTGTTGCTTATTTTCAACCAGAACACGGGGGCATCATTTGGTGACAGGGCCGCCTGCTGCTTTCAGCCCCCCAACAGGAACGTGCACACGGGACCTGTGCCCCCATCGGGGAACGTCCAGCTGTTGCATGAAATCTCCATACTCAAAAAAGTATCAATAAAAATCACCGCGGAAATCCAAATTTATACACTTTAAATCTGCATATTTACCTCATAAAATACAGGTGATCCCTTTCACACTTGCTTGAGTATGAAAGACACAGAGAGTGTCTTTACCAGAGTGATCACATGATGTGGTTCCCTGGTGTGGTCGGTGTGGGCAAATCCCGTTTCCTCCGAAAGTTACTGCCTCACCTGGGACTGCTAATTACTCATTCAGACGCGTGCAGGAGAGCCTGTGTTTTGTTTCCCTCCTTTGATAGTTATGTTGCCCTTATGATTTTGTAAATTTATATTTTCTTTCTAAAACTAGTCCTCATAGTTGTTTTCTTATTAAACAGATTTTTCAGAGACAGCTTTTTATAAGTTTTAAAGCTTTTCCCACATTTTATAATTTTTTTATCTCCACCTTCCTCTTAATTATTTTATTCCTCTGCATTCTCTTCGTTTGTTTCGTTGGTCTTTTAATGTTTTTAAGATTTTTGAATTTTACCGGGGGCTAATTCTTTTAAGTTTTTAAAAGCCTTACTGACATAGCATTTTAATCATGTGAATTTTCCTCTGAGCTCTGCTTTAGCTGTGCATCAAAAAATTTTAGACGTCTAGATTTTATTGCCTAGAAATCCTGCAGTTACATTTAGTATTTCAGCGCATACCCAAGATGATGTGTTCAGCATTGTAATTTCCAAGTGAAACGGTATTTTCCCCTAATGACTTGACAGTATCAGTCATGGACTGCCTAGGGTGTACTCGACACGGGCTAGATGAGGAAATGCTCACAGCTCTCTTGGGGTGCAGCCATCTAGGACGCCACCGAACCCCCTTTCAGAACACGGGGAGCCTTGCTGACACAGCTACTCCCTTCACCTCGTGCTCCGGCACCCCCCACGCCACTGTTTTGCGCGGTGCTCCCCCACCAGGACTTGGGATGCGGCGCGTGCCCACACACGGTCCGGGGGACACAGGGGCAGGTCTCCTGCGGGAAGAAGAGGCACAGTGCCGCGCTGGCAGAATCTGAGACTTTCTGCAATCAAGACGAAATGAAACAGCCGATGATGTAAAATAGTTTTCCTGTCAGATTGTTTAAAGAAACAGCAGCCAGGTGATAACGCTGAAGAATTCAGCCCGGCCCATCCTGAATTCCAATAGCCGGGACTAATTACTCGGTGAACGACGGAGAGACAAGGAAACATCAGAGGGATTCAGGGTGTAGGAAATTACAGCTCAATTGTGATGACCTTAATTTCAAAGTCTGCAGGAGAGTCCCACGGATTGACATGACCATAACTTTTAACTGGAAATGTGCTTACCTGTGCACGGGCCTACTAGCTGCCGGGGACCGGGCGCAGCGTCCCAGGCACTGATCAGGATCCTGCCCCAGGCTGTCTGGTCATCGGTGCCGAACTGCACCTGAGCTGGGCCTGCCAGTGGCTCCCTGGCTGCCCTTTGCAGTCACGTCCGCAGCCCTTCACGGCGTGAAGTCAGCGATTTGGGGGGCACCACACCATGTCGCCCAAGCTAAAGTGGCAGGGCAGGACTTGGCTTCTTCAACAAATGACACACATTTGTTCCGACTGCCATTTTATTCGAGGACAGCTGAGAAGTTCACGTCCATACCTGAGGTCGCTCCCGCAGGAAGGGCTGGAGTCTACAGACAGAACGTGACCTCTGGCCTTGGACCTAATTTATGTAGGAAATGGTCATTCTGTTACCCAACGGGCACTTGTTGACTATCTTTTCTTCTGCAGGTCTGCTGCTACGGAATGAATAGCTGTTTCCCGCTGCCGAGAATTTCACAGCGTAATGATGGAGGCAAAGCTCTTCCTTTATTCTCTGTCACTTTTCTTACCCTCCAACTGCACGAAACTACTGCTCACCTTCTGCACGCCGCACGGTCCCAAGTCCACGCCGCGGAGCCCTCTCCCCGCCCACCTACTCTCGGCATTGACACCCGCCCCTGGACTCTGCCTCCTTGCTGTCACAGGAGGCTCCCTACGGTGACATGCCCTCCAGCACGGAGGGTGTCGCTTCCCGTGTGCGTCCCCAAACGCTGCCACTCCCTCTCACCTCACTCGCCCCTCTCTGCGCGGCCGTGTTCCTGGGTTTGTGAACTCAGTACAGGGACGAGCCCTCTGGCACTTACCCGTGCCCAGTCACCCTTTCCCATCAGACTTGCGACCCCACGCACCAGCGGTCCGGTCCCCCAATCCACGGACACCCCGTACCCCTCACCCTCTTCTCTGCTCAGCAGTCGCTTCTCCGAGGGTCTCCCACCCGCGCGCTGCAGGTTCCCCTTATAACCCTGCGCGTCACATACCTACGTTCTGGGCAGTCGACATCGCCCTCCCTAAGAGCGCGGTCCTGGCCGATGTCATCCCTGTGTCCATGACATTAAGAGTATCTGACATTTATAAAGTATTTGAAGAATATGTATAAATAAATTGACCACCATCGATATACATGAAAAAATGTACCAGAGTGGCATTTGGAAACAATCCGAGTCCTGGCCATCCGGCAGAGATGTTGGACAAATTCAGCGGCCAGCACAGTTCCCTCACATCAGCCGAGCGGGCTCCTGCCTCCGCTCGGGGCGTGGGGCGGGCACCTGCGGAGTCCACCTGGCAGGGCTTCAGCGGCCGGGGGGGCCGGCTTCTCTCTCTGTGTCGCCGAGGGGGGGCCAGAGGCGCCACACTGAGCACAGAGGAGCCGGAGCTCCTGTCCACCCCAGAACCGCCCCCGAGGGGAGTTCACGTGACCAAACCCACGGGTTTTTAAAAGTCCACATGCCACCCGCCGAGACATTCACGAGTGGCATTGGCGTTTCGTCCGCAGAAACGGTGGAAGTTACTGTTTCTCGGCGCGTCGTCCCCGACCCTTGTTTGGACAGAGGCCTGCGTGTTTCTGAAACGTCTCGCTGCAGCACCCGGCCCCCCCCACCCCCCGCACACGGGAGAACCGAACCCACGAGGCTGACTGACGGCCGCCTCCCAGCGCTCGTTAGCGGCCCGGTGTGAGCTGCTACGGAGCCAGCCTGGGAGGGAGCCACTGAGCCCTCGGGGGCCCCGGGGTGCAGGTTGGGATAAGACAGGTTAACAGTGACCTCGCTGTGGAGTCGCAAGCTGGAATGACAGTGACTAGCTGGGGTCCCCACTCGTCCGACCCCAGGGACCTTGTGTCTTTCTTGCTCCCCAAGCTGGGCCTTGGTCCCCAACAGCGGCCCTCACAGCGGAGCAGCCCAAGGAATGGGCGCGCCACGGTGCGCTGTCTTGTCCACGCCCGAGAGCTCCGGCCCACGTGTCGGTTTCTGTCTCGGTTTCCACGAAAACGGAGGCTGCGACAAGGATGGAGGGTCAGGCGCTTGGTTCAGGAAGCCACCCCGGCGACGAGGAAGTGGGGGTGGGGAAGCAGGGAGCCTCACGGTGCACGCCCCGCTGCCGACGGGCGACCCCGTGGGGCCGAGCAAGGCGTGTCGGCGGCCCCCGCGCTGCGCGCTGGTCTCCGGGGCGGGCACCGGGCCGCAGCGTGGGGCACGGCGCGCAGGAAGCCTGAGAACCAAGCACAGAACGAGCGCGTTTTCCTGGCCCCTGGAAGAAGGATGAAGCAGTTAATGGACAGTCTTTGAAAAATGGGCTATCCATCTGAGGAAATGGAACTCTTTAACATTTTACCTCAATTAGGTGATTTATTTTCTACATTAAAAAGCATTGTAATCTGTAATACAAGCGTTGTAATAAATCAGGGAATCTGAACTCGAGCAAGTTTGGGTTTTATCCCAGTCACGTCGCCCACTCAGCCGTCGGAGAAAAGCTCGCTGGTCTAAGCCCGCGCGTCCTGACCTTGACTCGGCGGGAGCAGCGCTCCCAGACGGGGGCGCTCCGCGGCGCAGCGAGTCCTGCCGGCTCCCAGCGATGACGTCTGTGCGCGTGCATGTGTGTGTGCGCGTGTGCGTGTGTGCGCGTGTGCGCGCGTCTTAAACGAAATATGGTGGCATGCCCAGCAAAGCTTCTGCCTCCTCTCTGCCGTTCAGCTTTTGCTTTTCTCTTGTTTTAAAACCCAGAAATATTCTGGATTATGGTCGTTATTATTTCTGATTCACGCAGAACAAACAGGTTCGATGACTTCCCCAGCACCGTAGTGCTGATGAGACGGAGCCGGAAGTCCGACCCGGAAGCCGGCGCCCTTTCCGCCTGACGCGGAAACGCGTGTACGCGCGCCGCAGTGACCCGGAAGACGAAGGCCGTGGCAGGGCCGCGCCACCGGTGGGAGCCTCTGCTCTCCTTTCCGTGCTGTCCTGGTGGAGCGGGGAGACCTGAGCTTGGCTCTGCTAAGGATTTCTGGCTCTTGGATTTCTCCTCCCCGGCCAGGACGCCCGCCCGGCCGCGTGGTCGCCACTGCAGACGGGACGCCCCGTCCAGCCCTTGCTGTGCACGCGGGGCCTTGCACGCGGGGCCGAGCCGGCGGGCGCGGCGCTCTCGGAGCACGGAGCGAGTGAGTCAGAGAAGTGCCGGTGGGTCGTGGGAAATCGGGGCTGCCCACGAGGAAGACGCCGCGAGGACAGCGCGGGGAGCGTGGGCTGCAGAGTGCCCAGGGCAACGCGGCCAGAAACGCTGGAGAATTACGCGGGGGCCCCTCAGACACCGATGCGCACGCCGGGTAACAGGCCGGATTTCCGGTGAATGCGGCGTGACGCCGGACTGGTTACCAAGCAACTGTCCCTGCGGGGGGCGCTGTCGCTGGTCTCGGCCTTCACTGACCCTGGAAGGGCTCTCAGACTGTCCTCCGCGCCTCTGCCGCAGAGCCCCGCGCTCCGTGGCCAGGAGACTGAAGCTCGGCGCCCGGGGAGGGTGCAGAGCTGTTCAGTCTCAAAGCTGGCGGGACTGCTTTGGTGTAACGAGGAAATTACTGACTGAAAATTCGGGAGAGAAGAAAGTATCAGGGTTTTCCATCCAGGGATAAACCGTTGCTTTGCCCTGTTTTCATTCACAAACCTGTTTGCCTATAGGCCTCTCACACCTTATACGTGAAGAAGAAACAGCCTCTCTTTGCAAAGTCTCTACCCTCGAGGGCGTAAACCAAGAGTGAGCGCAGGGTGTGGTCGCGGATACGGAGAACCAATCGCTCAGACGGTGCTGTGTCCACGTGTGTGGTGAGGCCCAGGCAATAACTAACGCCTCTCGAGCTCTCGCTGGTTTTCCCCGGTGTGGAGTCTTCACTGTCCCCATCTCCCGAAAGCCAGCCTCTGGGGTCACACTTCGGGATGTGCTTGCTTTGTAGAGAGACCTTGTAGAAGGAAGGGCGCACCCATTTCTTGTATTCTGGCCAAAGCTTATCGGTCCGTGCTCTCTGGACCCTCCACGGCAGGGCCCGAGCCGCGAGGATATGGCCTGCTAAGGGCAGGGCCGAGGACTCGGTCCATGCCGTTTTGCCCCCGTCCCGGGCAGAGGCCGCCTAGAGGATTCTCGCACGTGGGTCTCTGAACACAGCTCTTCCCGAAGCTGCCTGACTGAGGGAAAACCCCACAAATCCTGTGGTCCCCCAGAGACAGCGGCCAAGCCCAGAGTCAAGTAGTGACCACTTATCTTGAAATAGTCTTGGAATGGCTGTTGAATCCTCTTGTTTTCCCTGCCTTTCCCGTCTTAAGAAGGAATAGAGTTTCCACTCAAAGTTTTGATGGATAAACACCCAACAATACACTACAGATTTGAACAGGCCATATTTCTCTGCGGATAAGTATTTAAAAAATCTCATTTAGATTCTAACAATTTGTCAGGTTTATGTCTTTCTAGAAGAAACCAAGATAAAACATTTGGTATCAATAAATTCTTCGTGAAGCCCCGCACATCCATCATGCTCCCAGCACACAGAGGTGCAGACAGGCACCGCCTCCCATGGAAGTGCCGACTGAAGTCCAGAGCCGTCTGCAGCCGGAGTTCACAGGGGCCCAGCTTCCCAGCAAATGAGGCCGTTCAGGTCTGGAGGTGTGAACCGCCAAACAGGATGACACGCCAGAGGGAAAGCTGAAAGCCGAAACCTCTTCCCGATCTTTCCCTGCACCACTGTCTGGGTGTTGGCGAATTCTCCACTTAGAGGACCACGCGTCACCCCATGCAGACGCCTCACCCCTGTGCCTGTCCACCCCTTTCCCCCCTCACTCGAGAGCAACCAGCGAATCAGAAGACGGGTTCAAAACCTGGGAGATACTGTGGCCTTTGGACTGTTCCTTAAGCTCTATCAGCTATAGGTTTTCAAATGATAAAATGGGGAGCAGTGCATAACTCAGGTCAGGAGAGCAAGCGTTAAACCCGATTATTCTTGAGAAGAGCCCAGCAAACCGGTATTAAACGGCAAATGGCAAACAACCAATACATGCTGCTCTGATTCATCTTTGTAGAATGGCTTAAAAATTACAGTGTTGCATGAAAATTCACGTTTTCGTAAGGGTAGTGTTCTTATTTAAATCTCGTTCATGATCAGAGGTATTTAAGTACCAGTTAGCACCTCCCACCCGCTCTGTCTGCAGAGAGCTCACCTGGGAACGACCCCCCTCCCATCCCAACATGGGGGCCCTTCCGTTTTTAAATGCCATCAACACTTCCTGTTTAACAAACTGCTCTTCTTTACACTCTTTCTCCTGAAAACTCTGGGGATCAGTTACTGGTCGCCCTGTCATGGCAGTCATCTAATCTAAACCTCCACGTTGAGGGAAAAATGTCACCAAGGCACAGGGTCACCCACGAGGAGTCACAAGGGCACTTAAACGTGGCCACGGAGCTGCAACCAGAAACTATCCCTCCCTTGGAAGTCCTGCAGGTTCTTACTGTGAGGCCGCCCTCTTGTCCTGCCCGGGAGTATCAACCACTGCACGAGGACTTCCAAATTATCGCCTCATTTTAGGTGATGACGTGTGAAAACACAAAGGGACACTTCTTTAAGAGCAATGCTGACTTGTCTGCTCAAGGGAATCAGCATCTCTTCCATTTATTAATTTAACAGGGATTATTTTCATTATTAACGTGAGGAATGAAGGTAAGAATGGCAGAGATAATTTGTAATATAGTAATCTACGTAGAGAAATATTTTTTCTTTGGCAACATTATTTGTTGTAAGATGAGGGTGTAGCTTAAACTAACGGAATGCATAAGCAAGGAAAATAGTTACATGTGGAGTTGTCGTTTTTAATGTAAGTGACCTCCCTTGGCATTCCGTCGGGACTGGTTCTGGGTCAGATGTTAAAGTGAGGAAAGCACAGGTTTTTGTTCTTTTCTACTTTTAGTTTTCTGACTTCCTTAAACCAAGGCTCAGGAAAAGCCCAGAATGTGTCAGGTGTTACAATCGATACAGAGCACTAGGTTGAGGAGATGATTCCAAGGAAAAGATTGGAAAGAGTCGCGATATTACAGCTGAGACGGTGTTTGTGAGGCAGGGTGTGGGTGAGGGACACCCAGGGGATGCGTCCTGAAACAGTTGGCTTAGAAATCTCTTCACTCAGCATCCAGGTTTCTCACCCACTCGTTCAACTTTCCCTCGAACCCTGGGACGTGACGCAGCTGATGCCTGGGCCGTTTCCTGCCGAGGATGCTCCTCCTGTCGTTCCCAGAAACTTGTCTTTGCTCCTGTGCTCACCCCTGTCGGCAGGACCCGGGATGTGCACAGATCTGCAGGCGGCCGTCCCCGCCCACCCCGAGACATGTGTCCTCAGAGCTCTGAGACCCCTGCCAGCCTCTGCCCACCATCTCAGTCCCAAGCTGCTTCCACGCTGGGGACAGAGCCCCCAAGCCTGGTGCGACCCCCCGTGGGAAAACGTTAATGAACTTCGTGCGTACGTTGCCATGATTCTCTTCAGAGAGGAATAGTTACTGCCGGCACAGACCAGACCAGACAGGACCACAAATCAGTTGATGAGAAAGCAGCTGGTGTTACAATAAATTCCATGTCATGATTTGTCTGACTTCCTGCTCCACACTTTCCAAATGTCAGGACCAGACTCATGCAAACCATGTGCAGTGACTCGGCCCTGCCCTGCTAATGCTTAACCAGTGCGTCTGCAGGGTTTTCCTCTCGGGATTGAATTGCTTCTTTTTTGTTTTTTTTTTTTTTAATCTAAGATTCACATACCAAATCTGGATCAATAGCTGAGTTGTTTTTACCTTCTAAGTTCCTAATTTGTTTCCCTGACTTAGAAAATTGCTTCCTCTTTGATGGCTGTGCGTGTTCATTCCTACCCAAATATCAAAGGGCCCAGCGCCGTTCTTCTGCGCGGTGACCCTTTCGGTCCTCTCCCCGGGGAGACCTGGACTTCAAGCCGTTGGTCGCCGACTGTCTGAGTTCGTGAATGTTTGTGGTAGTGCATGTGGTGTTATCTACCGCTGAAGGGCAGGCCGGAATTCGTTTGTGCAAGAGCTCTGGCTAATTGGCTTACAGGAAAACAAGCTTCAATGTCGATGGTGCACTCACGTAAAACTAAAACTTCATTCTCTTCCTCTGTGAAAAGAATAAAGTTTTCCTGGACTATTGGTTTCTTCTTGATAAAACTGTGAAAGGTTTTTCTTTACCTTGTGTGTAATCTGCCTAGAAAGTAAAGATTCGGTGTTTTATCAAAATAATCTCCTGTTCTTCTACGTGTTGTTTCTCTCAGACCTTTGGTTCCATGTGGGATCAGTCTCCGCTGTCAACAGAACTAAGTTTTTTCGAAGCTACGTAATCTTCTAAGCTTGCCCTAAAACTTTTTAATTTTCATCTCACTTAAATAGGTAATTAAATAGTATTTCATAAAAACCTGTAATCCCAGCCAAATTTTTATGTTTCTGACAAACTTATTCCCCCAAATCAAATTCTAAATAAATTATTTCTGATCTCTGAAGTAACCTGGGATTTTCCTGGAGGGTCCCTTGAACATGTCAAAAGATTTGTCCTCTCCTCCTATCAGAGGAAGATGCTGAACTAATTAGACTTCTTTGGTATCTTAACTTCATTGTCAACCAAGAGGTAAGGCTGAGCTTTCCTCAGACGGCATTTGTACCAAAGCTATTAACACAAGAGGGTTCCAGAAATTGTGTGAGGTCCCTAAAAATCTGAGAAGGCACAACGCTATCAGTCACAATTCTAGTTGCTACTTAAAATAAACGTCGCAGAAGCAACCAAATTCCTTTGTTGACTGTGTTGTCATCAACGCTTTGCCCACGGCTGCTCAGCCCTTTGCCCACGGCCGTTTTCAATCGCTCTGCCATTTACAGTAGAAGTCAGAAAATGCGGCTAAATCATGGCGAAAAGGGCCAGGCCGACACTTCTCCAAAGAAGAGCCACATGAAAATGATGCTCAACAAGCCCGGGGCCAGAGGGTCCTGCAGCGCGTCAGGGGACTTCGCCTGCCCCCCACCCCCAACCCCACGTGCAGACCTGGGCTCCGGGGAGTGGAGGCGGCCAGGGGCGCCTTCCACACCCTCGATCCCTGGAGAACCCCATTCTCCAGCCTCGCCTTCCCAGCTCTTTGGTTAAATGGTTTTCCCCGACGGTTGCGTGTGGGTCCAGGCAGCAATGGCTGACGCATTGGCTGAGATGTGTGTGAATAGGTCTTCTGCACACCCCCCCGGGCGGTGGCTGGGCACTGCTGAGCTGGACGAGGGACAGTGCCCCTGGCAGCAGGCCCTCCAGGCGGCCAGGCAGACGCAGGCCCGCAAACCCAGCTCAGGGCAGGGCTGGCCGCATTTCCAGGGGACGGCACACTTTTGTTGGGCTCTTATCCACGGTTTTCCTGGCTAGTGTAAGATCGCGGTTAGTTTACGGAATTCAGCAAGTGCTGATTCTAACAGTTTTTCATACTTTTTCTTTTTTTTTTTTTTTGTAGAGAGACACGCTAATGGCGTTTCTTACTCTTCCATCTTTGCCAACATCACTCTCTGGTATGTGTTTGAGGCCAAGCCTGAAGTTATTTTCTCAGGTGAACCTCCGGGAATAATGAGACAGCTTTTCTCCAAAGTTTTAATAATGTGCGAAGATTTTAAGGCAAGTTCAATAAGATTGTAGAAGCTTAAATGAAAGAGTTCTTACAAAAGTGCTATTCCTCTCGGATGCGATGTTTCACACTCAGTTCTCCTTTCTTGCTGCTGAAATCTTAAAATAATCAGTTTTTTCTTTGTTCATAAATATGTCTCAGCACCAGGTCCCAAAATAACATATTCCTTTTATTCTTTTTTTAATCATCAGGTATTTTTCCCTTGGAATTTTGTACGTGAGGGATGATGTCGGATCTTTTGAAGTTTATTTTAGACTTGTAAATATGCCTGTCCATTTGCATACCTTTCACCAGAAAACCCCCTTTCACCTTCAAAAGCCTCACCTGCTTTTTCTTTGAGGGATTTCAGCTGACACCTTTTCTGGCAAAGGCTGAAGGTTATACTTTGAATTGCACTTTATATAATTGACCTGACCCCTTTTTTTAAAGTGAAATTCTTATTTTTGCTTTCATTGTGTGTTAGAGGGAATAATTTATATTCTGTAAAAAAAATATTGAAAAGTCTCTGCAAAAATAATTGGGTTGGCAAAGTTAACTTTGCAAAGCTTCTGAAAGCCCATAATTTGGAACTTGTTCAAACAAGCACAGCAGCTCCTTGGCAGAGCATTCTCTGTCTTTATGATTGGCAATATTTATTAAATACAGTTCAGTTCAACTAATATTTGTTATGGGCTTTATGTATCAGTTACTCTGCTAGGCGCTGGGGAAATAACAACAAAAAAATCACAGCACTTTTGTTCACATGAACATGGTCTCTGATAAAGTAGGTGATTTTATTAAATAATTCAAGGCAGTAACACGCCAGCTGCTGCAAGTGCTTGAGGAGGCAGAGTTAACCGAGGGCAAATGCAATTCGAAGAAAATTGTGTTTTCTTTCATCTTAGAGTCATTACAGCTTATTTTTTTGTGATTTGGTTTTAACGAGCCAGATCTCAAATATGTAACGCTTATGTAATACTGGGACTTTTCCCTTCTCCGGGGAGAATAGAGATGTAGCTTCGCCCAGAACTTGGCACCTGGATGTTGGCATTCCCCTCAAAGGAGAATGCGCCTGGGGTGAGCTGACCCCGTGAGACAGCCGGGTGTCCAGAATGAAGGGAGACAGTTGGAGGCGGTTTGGGTGAGGGAAGTGAGGGGAGATCTTACATGGGCAGGCTCTCTACATCTTGGAAATTAGAATGAACTAGATTTTCTGGAGGTCCAGATGGGATGCTGGACAGCTCAGAGTCGAGTTTCGTAGTGAGTAACTGTGAACTTGGCCTTGCCCACCATGGGTGGTAAGAAGAGGTTGGGTAACATGAGGAGCTCATTAGTGGACATGCTAGATTTGAAACTCTGATCAGACTCCCACAGGGGTTGTCAGTCCGGCACTAGGATTTGGGTAGCTAGAGTTCAAGGTCGAGGTCAGAGCCCACAATGTCCGTTTTAGAGGCATTGGCATCTAGTGGACGTGCTCGCAAGGGAAAGACTGTGTAGGCAGGATCAAGGTGGAATCAAGGACTGGCCTGGGCGGCATTTACCTCTCTGGTGTCTAGAGATGAGGAGCCCCACGAAGCGGGGAAAGAAGAGCAGGTTCTGTGCTGTCTTCAGTCCAAAATGAATAGATGTTTACCAGAGAAAGGAGTGACCCCGTCGGTCCACATGTGATAACCGGCAATTGACATTGTGGACAACAAACACGTGTCATTTTATGAAACGTGACTTGTGGAGTGATGGGAGTGAGACTCTGAGTCTGCGCAAAGAACAACTGGAGGAGAAGAAATCCAGGACTTCCCTTAGAGGGATGACTTTGCGTATGAGTTTTGCTAAAAGGCAAGTGGAAAAATAGAGCAGTGGCAGCTGGAAATGGGATCAGGAACGAATCTCTTTTTTTTTAAGGGAAAAATAAGTGCAGGATACAGGGGTAGGACCACATGGAGCTCGCAGACCGAAGGGACGTGCAGAGTTTGCGAATGCAGGGGCTCTCCGAGATCGCACCTGTGTGGAGTCGGAAGGGACTCAGGAACAGTGAGGCATGGAGCCCAGGGAGGCAGGGCCCATGAGCGAAGAGAGACTCGTCCATCGCACGCCGGCACGGGCTGAGGGAGAGGACGCCACACGGCGGGTCGGACTGCTCCCTAGAAGGTGCTCGGAGGAGGGCTGCAGTATTTCGGGGACCCTGCCTGACTCCTGCCAAGGGAGGCAGAGCAGCGGCCGCTGCCCCCAGGGATGATGGCTCCCTCTTTTTAAAAAAATGTTTATTGAAATACGGATTTCAAGTGTATGACTCTATCATGTCATCTGTATATTGTATTGTGCGTTCATCGCCCCAAGTCAAGTCTCCTTCCATCACCGTTTACCCCCCTTTTCCCGCTTTGAGTTCCCCTGCCCCCCTCCCCTCTGGTCGTCACCACACTGCTGTCCTCCTGCTTTTCTCTGAGGCCCCAGACCGAGATGAGGGGTTTCTGTGGTCACTTTAGGGTCACAGACACATGTCGAACTTACCCCAATGCACTTTCAAGCAGAGTCCTACCTCCTTGTGCACCAACAGAATCCCACACCGTGTGTGCGTCTCCTTCCCCCACACTCTGCATCGCTTTTCGTACGCTTTTGTTCCATAGGTGTTGTATATCTCAGCACACACTGCTATTTTATTCCCTTTAAATAACTGGTTATAGTTGAAAAAGGTTGTAAAAGCCAGAAGCACCTTATTATATTTACCCATATAATTGCCATTTCTAGTGTTACTTATTCTCTTGTTTAGATCCAGATCTCTGTGTGGTAAAACTGAGGGCTTCCTGTCGTGTTTGCTTCAGCACAGGTACCTGGTCATGAAACCCAAGCTTCTGCAGAGACCTTTGCTCCACCTTCCTTTTGGAAACACCCGTGACGGGTATAGAATTCTAGCATGACAGTTAGTTTCCTTCTGATGCTTTGAAAACGCCGTCCCGCTGTCTTCTGACTTGGACTGTTTGTGACAAGAAGGTGACTTTTATTCTAATCTTCACACCCCTGAGCTTAGTGTCCCTCCCGTCTCTGCTTTTAAGTTTTCTTTTTATCACAGGTGTTAAGCAATGAGTCCGATGTGATTTGGTGTCCTTTTTTATTCATGCTCCCTATCCCTGAGGTTCAGTTTTTGAAACATTTGGAAAATTTTCAGCCACGATTTCTTCTAGCATTGGCGCCCCTTCCCGCTTAGGACTCCAGTCACAAATTCCGCTGCCCCCTCGCTGTCCCGATGTTCAATACCGCTCTGTTCAGTTGACGCGAGCCTCTTTATTCTGCACATCACCTTGCGTCGCTCCTGCTGGCGTGCTTTCGGGCCCTTCCTTGCTTCTGTGCCAGGTGCCCCTCCTAGTGCCGCTGTGCCGCTCAGCGCCACCTGACGGGGGGTGCCGGCCCCAGGGGGACACTCTCTGCTGCCCTCTCCTTCGGAAAGAGCTCCTGCCCCATCCTCCTTCTCATTGTGGCCTCAGGATCCCCCGAGGTTGTCGGTGGGCTCACTTTAGATTCAGACGAGGGATGAGGCTACCTGGGTTGCCTTCTGCTGAGCTGGAGGTCCGGACGTGCTGGATGTGGCTCCCCTCCTTGGGTTAAACATAAAAACGCTCTGCCTCTGTTCCGTCTCTCCTTCCCCGACCCCAACCCAGTTCACCCTCTTCCTACCGTCCTCCTCCGGCTGCTCTCGCACCGTCTCCAGGGTTTTTATTGGTGAGGATGAGTAGAGAGCAGTGGTTCTACACCGTCTGGTCTGGCTTGAGGTTCTCCGCACACGTGTTTTCGTGTGTAATTCGGTGCAACAACAGAACACGCCGTGCGATGCACGTGTTCTCCCCTCCCCCAACTCCCTTCCATGTGCCCGTCCTCCCTACAGCCCGGGCCCGTCACCTCCCCTGAACTGCCGTGCACCAGGCCACAGTATTTGGGCACCATTTTGCAAATACCTTATCATTACAAACCTATTTGAAATGTTATCAAGAGCATGTGGTTAAGGCTGGGAAGATAAGGATAACGGGAGGCATTAAGGGGAAATTTACCCTTAACTACATCCTCGTGTTCTGCTGTGAAGCATCTGGGATCTCAGACCAGAGGTTGTGCTGCCTTTACCACGGCCTCCCGTGACCCTGCCAAGTGCGCACAGCAGAGCGCACCGAGAGGCAAGCTGCAGTCTTCGTCAGCTGCGGCCAATGAAGTTCTCCCTCCCTCCGCCCTCCCTCCCTTCCTTCCTCTCTTCCTTTTTTTCTTTTCTTTTTTTGTCTAGTCACTCTTTGGAGCTTTAAACAGAAATTCAAAAAAGCCAAGTACAGACATAATGGGTAATAATTTTCCACTATGAAAATTGCTTTGAGTTGAATGAATTTTGTTCAATGTTATTTTGAAAATCAAAGAAACAAACAATAGATTAACTGCATAGGATCTATTAATGATTTTTCCACTTATTAAGCCCCAACAAAGGGATAGAAGAGACCCCTCACATAATGAAGTGGCAGAGAAAGAACTGCGTCAGGCATGAAAGACGCCCTGGTCCCCTGCCTCTTGGTATTGGTTTTCTGCCTCAAGGGCTGAGACGTGTACAAGGTGTCCTGACGGGCAGACGGAAGTGAGCGCCTGAGGTACTGACGGCACACCAGGAACCCAGGAGACTCCGGAATTAACGGCACATTATGTTTGGCGAACGCAGACACCATTCATCACGCACCTACTTATCTGAATTCGCAAAGAGAAGGAATAAAGTGTAGGCACCTGAAAACGTATCGTTAAGGAAGCCAGAGACACCACTTTTATAACTCATTACTGACATGAGAAGCAGTTAAAACTCTAGTGGCAAGAAGACCCACGCGTATCCTTGTAATTAGTGAAAGATATTCTTATCTCTGAGATAGAGGAAATGTAAAGTAATATAATGGACTTTAAATATGTATTAAATATCAGGATTTCTCCCCAGATGTATCATATATAATATTTCACTCTGTTATCACAGCAACACAGATATATGGGCGCTCTTCTTCTGGTTTAACCAAAAACGAAGCTTAGACTGGGATATGCTTAGTGAATTTCTCCAGGTGACACCTTACTAAAACAGCAGATTTGTTCAGAACTCGTGAAGCACTGACTCAGAGTCCACAGCACTTGAGGAGCGACTGGCGACCGGGGTGACACAGGGTCTACCCCGTGGTCTCCACGGCGGTCAGACACAGTGTTGACCGAACGACATCACTGTCTATGTGGAAAACGTCACTGGACAATATGGGACAATGGGGGGACTATTATCATCAAAATAATAATGAATGCAATGTACAAAAACCATGAGAATAGAAATGACAGTAACGATATAGTGACACTGCTGAGGCCACCCGGAACACGGGTGTGCAGACGCTGATCTTTGAGAGCTGAGAAGTCAAACGGAGAAAGCCCACCACAGCCCCCGCTTTGCTGCCTGGGGCATTTCCAGGCCACCCCACAGAGAGGAAGCCAGGCAGAGTCACGCAGGCCCCTCAGTGGGAGCTGGCGGAGCTGGAGGCCTGGCGAGGGTCCAGGGCGGCGCTCACGGGGCGGCGCCCTGGGAAGAGGAAGCCTTCAAAGGCAGCGAGCGCTTCAGAGAGCTGCAAAGGCTGCTTCCCGGTCTTCAGCCGACACACGCAGAAACCAGCTGAGGCCTGGGCATGAGCCACCATCAGTCGCAAACGAACACGCCGAGCTCACAGAGGGCTAGTGTGCTCTGTGCGCACACTAGCGAGGAGGAGGTGTGAAAGAACGACCCCAGGCCAAGAACGGGACCAGCTGGGCGGATGGCCCAGAGAAACACTTGAGGACGTCACGAGACTATGAAGGGGGCTGTTCCTCCGATACTGGGTTACGATTAGTCCCAAACTCGACACCAGGCTGGTCTTCCCAGCCAAGCTTAAAAGCAGCTATCAAGAAGATGAAACTATAGACAAGTTAAATGAGTCCACAACAAATTCAATGATAGTTATGGAATTACAAAGAAACCACTACCCCTCACGGTAACATTCACAGTCTCTGCCAACCATGAAACAGTTGCTGGGCTATTAAAATGTGGAGCAGCATGAACTATGATGAAGAAAGCAATGCATTGAACCTGCCATGCAAATGACCCGAGGCATCAAAAGCAGACGAAGACGTTAAAAAGTTATTATTAGTTATTGGTTAATACTGAACTTCAAGATGAGTTAGCTTGAAGACATAGCAATAGAAACCACCCCAAATAAAATGCAGAATGTAAAAAAAATTAAAAACTCACAAAATATTGTTAAACTATAGTATAATATGAAAATCCAAATATATTTGTAATTTAAATTCTCAAAGGAGAAAAGGAGACAAATGTTTGAAAAAATGGTCAAAATGTCCCAAATTTACTTCTCTTGAAAATAATAAGATATCAACAGAGAAATAGCAGTTATCAGGAAAAAACAAATAGAAATTGGGAAACCGAACATTGTAATAACAGCGATTTACAATCTTATAAGATGGGCTCGATGTAAGAGAGGACATGGCAGGAGGCAGAATCAGTGAGCCTGAAGACAGAGCGAGAGGATTCACCCAATCTGAACGAGAGGGTGTAGAGTTAAGATACACAAACAGCTGCGCAGCGTGCAAAGCAGATGCTCCAGATTGCAAATGCATCAAACACGTCAATGCGAAATGTTGTGCAAAGTCAGGCAATCCACCGGCAGGAAAGAACAGAGAGGTGTGTGCGAAAATCCCAAAGTATGCCTCCTCAGTGCCCCAGTCTCGGAAGGAGGGGAGTTAAAGAGCGAGCTGAAAGAGAACCCGTAGAAATAATGGCTAAGAGCTTCCCAGCAGGATGAAAGAGTTAAACCTGGGATCACAGAAGCTCAGCAAGCTTCAGACAGCATTAAACCAAAGCAATCCACACCAAGAAACCTCATTATTAAATCTGTGAAAACGAAATCCAAAGTGAAAATCTGGAAGGCCGTCTGAGAGAAAAGATGAACTTCCCTTTGGAGGAAGAACAGTTCCAATGACGGGGGGACCCCCGGCGGCCAGAAAGGGGCAACGCCCAGTTTAAGTGACGAGGGTCTTGTTCACGGGAAATTCTGTATCTTGCAAACACCATCCTTCAAGAATAAAGGGAACAGCAGACACTTCCCGTCAGATGGAGGAAAATGTGTTGCCAGTAGACCCACCCTGAAAGATCAGTGGCAGAAGTTCTTCAAAAAAGAAAGAATGATTTAAAAAAAACATTCTTGGAGCATGAAGAAAGAACAACACAACCATTGGAAACATGGGGGCAATCGATAGGTCATCTTTTAACTCATCGATTTATAGCTGATATGTGACTGAGACACAACCATTACAATCACGTGACACTCACGACAACGATATTTAAAAGTGGGGGAGACAGAGAAACCTACAGGGGTGCAGACTTCACGCTTCACTCCGAGCGGTAGGATGCTGACAGCGGGAAGCCGCGATAAGCCACATTTACATAACATAACACTCAGCTAAACCGTTAAAACGGACACAAAACCGTCAGAAATGTTGAGATGAAATCTTGTGTGCTTTTAAGTAATCCACGGGAAGGAAAGAATAGAGAGAAACAAGAACCAGAGGACACACACAGAAAGCAAATAATAAAATGGCAGACTTAGGAAATAACGTATTAATAATTATCTTAATTTTGGGTAATGTACCAGTTAAAAGACAGATTGAAAAGTAGATAAGGGTCATCCGAATTTCTGCTTTACACAGGAAACTAAAGTCAATTTAATAGCACAGGTAGATTAAAAAGATTGAAAGTAGAAAAATGAAAGCCCTGGCTGGTGTGGCTCAGTGGATTGAGTGCCAGCCTGCAAACCAAAGGGTCAACGGTTTGATTCCCAGTCAGGGCACATGCCTGGGTTGCAGGCCAGGTCCTCAGTAGGGGGCGTGTGAGAGGCAACCACACACTGATGTTTCTCTCCCTCTCTTTCTCCCTCCCTCCCCTTCTCTAAAAAATAAATTTACAACTGTGGTTGAACACTTTGGAAACCCGCTCTCAGCCACTGAGGGGCTGCTGGACAGAAAATCAGCGAGGGCGCAAACTGGACAGCGACAGAGCAGCTAAGCAGCGTGGCCCGATGCCCGGACGCACCACACCAGGGACCAGGGCAGAGCACACCTCCCCAAGCACCAGGGGACTTGCACCTGAAGACAGTGCACACGGGGTCACTAAACAAAGAAAACCACACTTCTGAATAATCACTGTGTCAAAGGAGCCTGAAGGGAGATTTAAAAAGTACATCGAACTGCCCCCAAATGAAAATATATCGAAACGCGTGGATCGCATTTGTCAGCTATACCTGGCAGGGCGACGGCAGAGAGCACGTGGCAGTCTCTGTCCACCGGCTCGGAGAGCCGTGCAGGGCACTCAGTTCACCAGTCGGCCAGCGCTCTGGGCCCTCCCGGCCGGAAGTAGCTGCTCAGGATGAGCAAAGCGGCCGCACAGTTCCTGTACAGCCGCGTTCGTGAAATGAAGCGCAGCCCCCGTGAGCCAAGGTGTGTTATCCCGTTAGGCGAAACACCGCGTGCTGGTGCGTGTTGGCGTGTCCGCACTCATTAACCCCGACATGAGGGACCCCTGCACTTCAAGGGCCGTGGGTCCAAAATATTTAGAGATCCTACCTAATTTCCTTCTGAGAAGTTGCTGGGGTTCGTACGTCCAGAACGGTCCCATCTCTGGAAACACTGCTGATTGTCCATGCAACGGAGAGGAAATGCCCGAGTGCCTGTCTCCTTCACGTCTGTCATCTCTCTTCGTCACTGTGATCATCCTGTGAAGCAGGCTACAATGAAGCCAATTTGTAACTCCACACACCTCATGTTTCGAAACTATTAGTTGAACCTGAATGTGTCCAATTTCAAACTGGTTCCCTTGGTAACATGCTAGGCTTCTCCGGGGGGACCGTGGAGATGGCTTTGTGACAGTAGCCCATCGGCTAGGCTCCCAGCGATTTTTTTGAGAGGGACAAGGTCTGTGTTGTCGGTTTATAGACCTCGACAATGCGGAGGGCCTGAGAGAACAGTGATGATCTTAATAACTTGATCTGACCGTCCGGACCTAAGATTTAATTCCAGAATTAAAGTTCCATGGAACAAAACCTAAAATAGTTTTTCTTCTAGTATCTTTATATCTATTCTGGCCCAGAAAGAGGGGCGTGTGTGTGTGTGTGTGTGTGTGTGTGTGTGTGTGCATGCCTAAGAGAAGTTTTACATTTTTTAATGCTTTATTTTCCCACGGCGGTAATATTTTTTCCATTAGTTTTTGAAATGGATGTTGTTTGAGAAATGTCATACTATTCCTTTTTTTCCGTTTTGTCCCTACAAACAAATAAATGACTCCTCCCCATGAAGTTTAGCTTTTCCTCTGTGATACGATTAACACCTTGCCTGGGTGAAACGGGCGTGTTTCTTTCTCTTTTCCTTTGTGAAGGGGCATCAAGTCCAACGCCGCCCCTGGTGACGGGCCCCGCATCCTCATCTGTCACAGAACGGCCTGCCCGAGCCTCGGCGGCAGCGGCCGCACAAAACATGATGACCCCATTTACAAAGCAGAGAAAGAAGAAATCTTGGAAATACTTTATTGATTATTCCAGTTGTGTGCATCCTTGGGACCGAGCAGCCACCAGCGTCCACCTCAAAGGCTCCGATGACACGCAGCCGCGCACTTGTCCTGTCGGTCATTTACCAGGGCGAGTGTTACAGAACAGATGGGGGGCTGAACGATATGAAAGACCCCCCTTTTTACCCTGGGGGTTCCTCCCCCTTACCAGGTTCGTTTTGCCCACCGCCAGAGGAAAGACGTAAAAGGAAAGGCATTATTATTTATTTGGAAGTTGCACAGACCAAAGTTCTTAAGCCGCTGGTCCCAACAAGACACTCAAGCCCTGTGGTCCTGAAAAGAGACCTCAAATGACCACCCCGCCTGGGTTTAAATCCCAGCGCCAATTTTTCTCTGCAGCCTCATTTCCGGCTCTGCCCACGATTGCCCACAGCTGCCGCATTCAGGGCAGGTGTGGCCTGTGGTGTGGAGCCAATCATCTCCAAGCTCTTCTGGACCCCATTACAAGTCCCTCTTTGGGGGCCCCCTCTTGGCTGCACCCTGTTACAGGAGGACAGGCTCCCGTCACACGTCCTTGCTCATGGTCTCCCCCGGCCCTGCCCTGATGTCTTCCCTGAGCTCAGCAGGCTGTTGCTCAGCGAACCCAGGAGTTAACAGTAATGGCACAGATTCTTACTGTTTAGAGAATGACCCATGACATTTTTTAATCCACTGCTAGGATTTTACGATTCACACGTTCGGTTTGGCTAGGTTTTCAAACCCGCGGGTGTTGGATCCGAATCGCCCCGACTGCGTTTGAGGCTCGCAGGTCCCGCTCAGCGCAGTTTGGGTTCTCCAGCTGTGTTTGTTGGCGCTGGTGTCTCCCCGTCGGTTTAATTCAGCACAAACCAGAGGAACGCTCAGACATCTGCCTTGCGTGTTCTGAATATTACCACTAAAGACAAGACAACGGGCCCAAAACGCAGTCCCTCGTGCTGAGGGCCACCTCGCCAGACGGAGACTCGATTACAGGCCGGCTCTTCCGGAAGTGGGGTCTCCGCCAGCCAGGGGTGGAGGGGGCTGCGCTAGTTGGGTATCCGCCTCCAGGAGCCCTGGCGCCCCCTAAGGGAAGTCACCTTCCATGACTGACACTTTTTGCTCCTTTTTGTCTAGTGTAACTACCGCCTCGTTTCTGCTCTGGTCTGACTATGAAATCTCCTGCCTCCTATAGCTCCTCAGAGCTCCTTTGTATCTGCTGCATGGGACGCTGCCCAATTCATGAACTGCTAAATAAAGCCAATAGATCTTTAAATTTACTTAGCGGGGTTACGCTTTATAACATTACTTTATTCATTTATATGCACGTAGAGATGCCAGCTTCGCTGTGCTGAAGTCGGGATTAAAATCTACTGTAATGCAAAGTGCCCAGCACGTGTGATTACGCTCGTTCAAGAAACACCGGCTTCACTTCCTTCTAATGACTGCGCCCTCAGAGCTGAAAGCGTTTCTGTCTTTCACGCGGGGAAGGGTCGCAGGGGAGATGGCGGGCGAGGTCGTCCCATCAGCGCAGCCCCCTGAAAGGACACAGGGGCCCCTCCGCAGCCCGTGAGGCTGGAAGCACAGCTCATCACCACACGAAATTTCTTGTAAAATCCGGCGAATGGATGTTACTAAGCAACAGCAGATCAGTAAATTTACACATTCCACACGGGAACCAAACTTATCTTGTTTCATAACGGTTTTTAAATTATTTGGTGTGCTGTGTTTTACACAAACGTTTTCTTCTAAACTAATTAATCGGTCCAAGTGTCAACATTTCTGAGAACATCCCACGACGTGCTAGCTAAGAGCTACTTCACCGCCTTCAGGAAACCACCACCACCAACAAAACCTAACAGAAAAGCAAACTGTGTTTTAAGCTAAAAGAACACGTCCTTGGTCGACTGTTAGAAGTGAAGAATGTTAGAATCCCTCTCCTCAAGGCGTGCTCACTGAGCTACAGTGCCCTTCCCATGCCCTGCGGAGCCCTGATAACATGCACCCACAACACACACCCACATGCACACAACATGCACACACAACACGCACCCACATGCACACAACCCACACCCACACAACATGCACCCACGTGCACCCACATGCACAACACACCCCCACACACACCCCCACACACAACATGCACCCACACAACACACCCACACATACAACACACACCCACACACACAACATGCACCCACACAACACACCCACACGCACACAACACCCCCCCACAACACACACCCACATGCACCCGCACACACAACACGCACCCACACGCACACAACCGACCACCGCCGAACTCCCACCGCACCCTGTGCGTGCTGGAGGCTGGCCCTCGAGGGCTCTGGACATGCGTTTGTGGGGCTGGACCGCAACTGATCTCACCGCATCGAGGAAAGAATTTCTGTGCCGCTCCCCGGAGGCAGGCACTCCTGGGCCTTGAAGGGCAGGCACTAAGTTTTAAAACATCCTCCTTGTTCTGCCGAGTGCCGGTTGAGAACTGCAATGGCACCTCGTTTTATTCAGCTTTCAAATCCTGAGTGCAGGGGTCCATTAGACGCACGAGGCATCAGAGCGACTGGCCATCTGCCTTTTAATAAGCTCCCGAAGGAGTCATTTGGCATGGGGAGGTTTGCGATGCCTCTTCAATGTGTCACACAGCGGCACACCACGCTCCCGTCCTGGACAGGAGCCGCCGTGCAAGGTCAAATCACAGCAAAGGCCAAATCACACGTTCACTGTATATAATCTTTACATACATGCGTTTTTGTTTCGTTAGGTGTGTGTATGCATGTACAAACCAGACGCCTGTCCTTGGTCATCTCGGACCAGAGGGGACCTGCCTCTCCTCAGGGGTCCTCTGCCTCCTCTGCTCCACGGCCTGAGGCGGAAGCTGCGTCATCGCCCGGTCCCCTGCTCCGGCGCCCGCTCTGTCGGTCCTTCCCGTTATCTCAGGATGAAAAAGACAAAACTATGCGGGTTTTTTCCTGTGACATCTGACTATGGCCCTCCGTCTTACACGCTGTGTCGTTTTTTCTTCTACTCTCATTTTCTTTAAATACCACAAGACACGCTGTTGCTCGTGTGCTGCTGACCCCTCCCCAGGCGGACGCTGTCTAACTCAGCGCCTGACCAGGGGAGACGGCCCGTCCCTCGCCCTAGTGTTTAGAATGTAAGCTTACAATAAAGCTGAGTAAATTCAATTCCATGTATGGAGGTGCCATCGCAAGCAAGTCTGCGAGGACTGCTGGCCTCGGACTAGATCCTATGAACCTGGACGGGGGTTGGTGGGGCTACCTGTCGGGTAAAGGATGGTTAGCTAAGACGGCTGAATGATACAGTGAGATGGGACTTCCGGCTGGGGGGGACCCACCCTGAACGCATGAGATGAGCTGCCGATGACCAGCTCTCCAGCCCCTCCTGCGCCAGGTTCACGATTCCACTCTGACCTCCCTGGACCTCCCATCTGCATCTCTGCCCAGGGCGGGATGCCGCTCCGAGACCTGCTGACCTGACTGGCCTCTGTGCTGCGGGTGCTGGAAGTCGCTGCTCCTCGCGACCTCCTGCTTTCTTTCTAGTTACTCATGTTCAAGATGTCTTCACATCTTTAATACCACTCTTAATATCGACACCGTGTTATTAGCCAACATTCAGAGCTTCCGTTTGGGCTCACTCTCTGTGTTGTATATTCTGCGGGTTTCACAAATGTATGAGACATGTGTCTGCCATTGTAACACACCATGCTGAACAGTCCGTTGTTCTAAAAACCAGGAACGCTCTCCAGTCACGGACCCTACCCACTCCTTTCCAAGTCCCTGAAAACCTTGGATCTTTTCACTGTCCCCCAGTTTTGCCTATTCTGGGATATTAGAGTTGAGATCATGCAGAGTGTAGCTTTTTCAGATTGCTTCTGTACACTTAGCAACATGCTCTCCAAGTTTCTCCAGGTCTTTTCCTGACTTGATAGCTCACTCCTTTTAGTGCTGAACAATATTCCATTGTCTGAATACACCACGATGCACTCTCCACCCACCTGTTGGAGGAAAGCTTGGTTGCTTCCAAGTTTGGCAACTATGAGCAAAGCCGCCAAAATCCTCTGTGTGCGGGTTTTTGTGTGGACGTTTTGGGTAAACACCAAGGAGTGTGATGGCTGGATCACATAGTGTGTTTAATTTTGTAAAAAGTGTCATGTTGTCTTTCGAAGTAGCTGCACCATTTTAGTTTTCACCAGCGGTGAATGCGAGCTCCTGCGTCCCATGTCCTCGCCAGCACTTGGTGTTGTCAGGAGTTCGGATTTTAGCTCCTTCTGATATGTGTGTAGTGGCAATTCATCGCTTTAATTTGCATTGTCCAAATGACATACAATGTTAAGAATCTTGTCTTATATTTTAGTCAATTTTATTTTTTCATATTGTTAACAGGTTTTTTTCTTTGTGTACTTTGCATACCAACCCTTTATCAGATGTGTGATTAACAAAAATGTTTTCACAGTGTGTGGTCTGACTTTTCATATATTAACCATGTCTTTTACAGAACAGACATTTTTTAATTAAAGAATCTAACTTGTCTGAAGGTAACCAAGGTGTCCTTAGAGAATTGGATAAACGTGATATATATACCTATATACACATATATATATAAAATGGAATATTACTCAGCCATAAGGAAAGATGAAATACTGCCACTTGTAACAACAGGGATGGACCTTAAAAATATTACGCTAAGTCAAATAAGTCAGGAAAAGCTAAGAATGACCTCACTCATATGTGGGACATAAAACTGAAACTCAAAGACACGGACGACAGTGTGGGGGTCACCAGAGCGAGGGGTGAGGGGAGGAAAGGGTCAAGGGGGCCAAGTGGGCGGGGGCGGAAGATGACGCGACTTTGGGAGGCGGGCACACAAGGCAAAACACAGATCAGGTAGCACAGAATCGTACAATTGAAACCTCTGTGTTCCTATTAACAACGTCACCCCGATACATTTATTTAAAAAAACCCAACTTGTCCGTTTCCCCATGGATTGGGCTTTTGGTGTCACGTCTAAGGAGTCATGACCAAACTGAAAGTCACCTGAGAGCCTATATTCTCCTTGAGGTTTTATAGTTTGGCATTTTGCGTGGCCTGTGAGCCACTTCTGAGTTAATTTTGTGGAAGAGGTGGCTGTGAGTCTAGATGCTTTGTTGGCATGTCCAGTCGCTGTGGCGTCACTTGTCGAAGTGACCATCTTTGCTCCGTTGTGCTGACTTTGCTGCTCACCGGATCAGTGGCCACGTGGATGTGCGGGTCCCTTTCGGGTTTTCTAGTTTGTTCCTTCACACACCGGCCGACGTCGCACCACACGGTGTAATTGCCACCGCTTTGTCCTAAGTCTAGTGTCTAGCGTCAATTCCCTGGATTTGCTCTTCTTCAGTATTGTGCTGGCTATTCTGAGTTTTGCCTGTCCACATACATTTTAGAATCATTTTTTAATATCTACAAAATAACTTTAAAAAATTTATTTGATTAGTATTGCATTACCTCTGAGACTGATATCTGTAAGAACTGATATCTTGAAAAAATTCTAAATATTCTGTATTCATACTCATTATATATTTCAAACAACTAAAATGCAAATTTTTGTAGATAGAATTTTGTTAATAAAAAGTGTCCATTTAAAAAAAATCACTTTTTTTAATTGCTGCATCCCCAGATAAAGCCTGGAACACACATGTGCGGGAGGAGTGAATAGCACTGTTCTGGATCCCAGCAATCCGTGTGCACATGTGAACTGCACGCGTGCGTGGTGCGGAGGTCTGCATTTGCTAAGGGCTGTGCCATGCCTGACGGCAGCGTGTCCTCCTCATATCCTGCTGCCTAGTCAGCATGAGTCAGTACACTTCAAGTAAACAAGTTTAGGAAGTAACGGGCAAAACTGTTTTTGAATTAAAACAAAACTGTCACTCCTCAGTTCCCACGATGACATCGTATTTGCTGAAACAGAACGCCAGCAGACAGCAGTGGCGTGTCTCTGGGAATGGCGCCGTGCCCGGGTCTGCTTGCAGAGTCCTGGGCATCACTCGGCGCCCAGAGCCCTTGCATGCCCTCGAAGTGGCCTGGCTCTATGGACGCCTCCACAGTAGCCTCTCTGTGGGCACTGTCACACGCCAACGATGACTGATCACGTCTGGCCCAGGCTCTGTCCTCAGCTCTGTTAGACGTGACCGTGTCTGCCGCAGGAAGTCTGGGAAGACCAAGCACAGTTAGAACCGTAACTGGTGAAAATGCACTTAAACCCACATGATCCATCTTGTCTAGCAGCTTGACTGCCCTCCTGGTAGCATCTCAAGTGCTTCGCCATCGACCGGGCTTCGGGTCTGGGCCACGGCCCGTCCGGTGGCTCCCACGCTCCCTCTCACTCTCGTTGCTGCCTCTCCACCTGCAGCTGAGGAAGTGCTTGGCGGGCCCTGTGCCTTGTCAGCTGAGCTCACTGAAAACGGAAACTGGTTTATTCATCTCGGGAGGGAAGGACCTTTCTGTTGCCGTGTGTTCTGCGGTAAACAGATCCAACATTTGCAGCAAAAGCAGCTCGCACGGCTCCGAAAGGAACTGTTGTGGCCAGAGCATCCTGTCCCCGGCCCAGCCCAGCCGTGCCCGGCAGCAGGGGCATGAGTGCCCGTGGAGACATGCGGTGTGCCCCTCTGCAGCTCACCATGAGCTCACGGTATGCCGGGGTCACGTGTTACTCACCTGTGTTTAAAAAGTCTCTTGAAACTGACTTCACCTGTGGCTTTAGGAAAGGTTTCGCCATCCCTCTGCAAGGCTGTAATCTAGACCTCACACCAGAGTCTTTTTTCTGCGAACGGCTCCCCACGCCCTGTTTGTCTAGACAGCAGCCCCTTCGCCGGCCAGCTTCCCGCCATTCCCTGCCGAGGGCCAGGGGCGCCCCCAGGGACCGGTGCGGGTCAGTGCAGTTTGCTCACTCGGTGTGTTCTCCAGAGCAGTACCCCTCCCAAAGCAGCCCATCTTAGTACCCCCCCCCGCCTGTGAATAAGTTGTCTTACGTGGCAAAAGGAGCTTTGCAGACGGGCTTAAACACACTGACCGTCAGAGGCAAACCCCACACAGGACTGGGTGTGGCGGCGTGGTGTGTACGCACGACGGAATGCCGCTCAGCGACAAGAGAGGAGGGAGCACTGCCGTGGGCGACCACGTGGATGGACGTGGAGAATATCGTGCTCAGCGAAGCCAGTCGGTCAGCAAACGCTAAGGACCATATGATCTCACTCGCACGTGGGACACAAAACTGAATCTCAGAGACACAGACAGGACGGTGGCGACCGCAGGGAAGGGGGAGTGGGTGAGGGGTGATAAAAGGGCCAGATACAGGGCGACAGGGGATCTGACCTTGGGTGGTGGGCACACAATGTGACATACAGATCTCGTATCAGAACTGTCTACCTGAAATTGATATAAACTCATCAACCAGTGTCACCCCGATAAATGTAATTAACCACGTATACTAGCCCTGAGGCGGTGAGATCACCCCGGACTGTCCAGATGGACTCCAGCGAATCCTGTGGCTCTGGAAGAGCAGAGAAGTTTCCCAGCCACACGGAGACAGAAAGCCGTGACAACGGGGTGGTTCGGACAGAAGGCCTGGCCCGGAGGATGCAGCGAGGAAATAATATTCTGATTTACACCCCACCCCCTCCGCCCCCCCAGGGGCATTTTATGAAACGGCCACAATATGGGAAGGCATGGTCACGTGACAACGCCTTCAAAGCCCGTTGCTATACATTTGAAATGCAGTGGCTGGCGGAGTTTGTGAAATCACGTTCCTGTCTCAGGATGCACTGGCGAGGCAGAACGGCTCACTTGGAACAAGATGAGACAGTTCCGGAAGAAGGCCTGTGCTTCCCGCCAGCGCAGGCGGACCGTGGGGTGAATCCATTCGAGGCGCAGGAAGAGGAGCGAGGCCCTGCCGTGCAAAATAGGCCAAGAAGCCTCAGTTTGCTCATTATCCCTTTTTGAAATGTTTCAACTTGAAGTGCAGGGCACAGTAAGTCATTTTTGCTTAGGATTATTTTTCAAGCTGAAAAATAGTCCTAATACAGGAAGCCGCTAACGTGAAGAAATCCAGCGATGCAGCCTTAAGTCAGCATGGAGTGTTCGGTTAAAGGACTGACTGCGCGCTGGGATTCAATGGACTCTGACAGCCTCGGGGACGCGTTTGCTGTGTGAAGTCCCGGCAAATAATCGAGCCGAGTTCATCAGTCCACGTTTCCCTGTCTCACGGTTCCTGCTGCGCAGCGATGGTGCTGTTTCCTCCGAGACCGACGAGGCGGGAGAACCCCGGGACCCCCTAGCAGATTCTCGGTATTTGCCGTCACTCAAGAAATCCGTGTTGGATAAATGAATTCTCTAACACGGCACACTTAGGTCAGATTATCACAAAACACAGGCAAAACACCCGGGCTGACTGTAGTTCCTTCCTGGCTCCAAACCGGTCCAGAGGCGACTGCTGTCAGCTGCATTGTCTGCGTGGGTCCCTCCTCAGTGAAAGCTCGTACATTTGACTGTGTTTTCACTTGCTTTTAACTCTGCGGTTGCTCCGCGTCCCAGTATTGCTTTGAATCTCACCCTGCCGACGGGAATTCCTTCCAGGTAGACGTGAGGGCGTGGGCGGCTGCTCCCCTTGGTCCATCCTCACCCCCAGACTGTCCACCCAGAAATGCCCACCCTGACCATCATTTCCTTCCTCTGCACAGCCGGGTGCCCACACAGCACCGAAAGCACGAACGTCTGACCGACACCCCAGACCTTGCGGCTGGAGTTTCCAGGGCGAAGGCCAAGGGAAGCAGGCTGCGTGAGCAAGACCAAAGAAAGCCCTGCGTCCGGGGGCAGAGATTCATGTCGCACATGCTTGGCGGCATCAAACACGACGGTGAAACCAGTGTGTATCAAGACGTGACACCATCGTATGACGGCGTGGCTGCCGCAGCGTGAAGCCCGGAGAAGGCTGCCCGTCCCGGTCCCAGCCCAGCCTCTTTGGTCCCCCCCACACACACACCCACGCTGCCCGTGGAGCTCAGGAAACACGGTGCGCTCGTGCTTTGGAGGTTTCATTTCTGTTGTCTTCACGTCCGGAATGTCTCCCACATCTCACTTTTCTGTGCGATCTTCCTCACCCCCCAGGCTGCCTGCCAAAGGCACCTCTTTGAAGGTGTTTGTTGCGTTCCACAGGATGAATGCGCCATGCCAGGGACCTGGGTGCCTGGCACGCCGAACACGCTTCTCTCTATCCTGACGGCATCTCCTGCGAGAGCCGGCTGCGCACGGCAGCCAGCTCCGCACACGCACCCGGCTGCGGGGCTTGGCCGCGGAGACGGGACAGCGAGACTGCGGCCGCCTCTCGAGTGCGTTCCGATGGAGTCGGGTGGGATTCCGCTGAACCGCACTGAAGTTTGCAGACTTGCCTGAGACCTGTAAGTCTATGTGTCTGGAGATGTTTTATTTTTTAACAAGTGAATCCAGATTTAATTGGAGCAATTCATTTCATTTTAATCATCATTAATAATAGGCCTCTAATTTAATATTGACTTGGTGTTTAAATTTGCTGTGATAATTCTCTTTTGTAGCCACTGCAGTGGAAATATGGACTGCTGTCCTCAAGGGCGAGTCTACAATGACAGCAATGTGGGGACACTTCAGATTGGCGTCATGCTCGAGTGGCCAGTTTTGTTCCCTCCGTGGCTGTGTGTGACCTTGTACCGGCTCCTAAGTGGCATTCACATCCCTGGCGGTGTCTGAAGGAGGAAGGCTGCAGGGTCAAGAATGAGCTCTTGGCCCCTGGCCTCGAAGCCTCTGCGCACACGGGGCATGCTTCTTGAGAGGAACAGAGAGGCAGCTGTGGGCGACATTTCCTGGGAGCTCCGAGCGTCTCAAACATCATCCTTTAGCTCACCACAGGCAGGACACTGAGTCCCCTTCACGGTCCTCTGCTGTGACTTCCGGAACACGCCCTGGACCCTCTCTACGTGTGCAGCTCCTGGAACCTCCTCTCGGGGCCTCTGGCCAGGGCCCTGGGAAAAACCCCTCCAGTGCTTTAGCTGCATCAGCACGCGCCTGTGTCCCTGCTTCTCCCACCGTAACCGACTCTCCGAAGAGGGGACTCTGTCCGATGACTGGGTTGGCCTTCACTCCCACAGCCCCTGGAACATTCTTACACGTCCCCCGTGTGACAACAAGCCGACAGGGGGTGGCAATGCAGCCTGTTGAGGTGAACTGGCCATGGCACACAGCTGCTCCTGTGCTCACACTTCCAGATGGTGGCGGAGGTAATGGAGGAAGGGAGCCCCTTGCCCGAGCGCAGGTCAGGAGAGACGTCACTTTCCCGCTCTCTGGGCGTCAGGTGGCTGAGAATGCCATGCAAACACAGCCTTGTCCCGGACTCCAGAGGTGGGGACGGAGAAGACACGGATGCAGGTCCCCATGGCACGCACCGCGCCTGGTCCCCTGCCCCAGGCCCTGGCCAGTCGCGGACCCGTGGAGTCTGTAAGCGCCTCCCCCGCTGCAGGAGGAGCCTCACGTCTAGAAGAAAGCTGGCACTTGGCCCTGCAGGCAGCTTCTCGGATTCGTCCAGTGTGCCCGAAATAAACTCATGCAGACCAGCATTACAAGGAGACGTAAGGAAAGGATGGACAATCTCTAGGGGACGGTGAGGGAAGCAGTTAAGAGCCCACGGATGAGCGAAGGGACGGGCACCCACCCCCGGCGTCCATCACTGGAGAGGACACACCCTTGGACATTGAAGAGGGGCCCAGGGGCCGTTGCACATGCCAGGGAGGCTTGAGCAGCCTGAGACCGCTCTGAACCGACAGAAGAGACAGTGACCGGGACAATCCCGCGGTAGGGTGCCCGCTGCGGGGGCAGCTCAGCTCCCCACTGAGCTCATTTAATCAGATGGCACCATCGGCGCGTCGGCGAGGTCTGGCCAGGTCTCACCTATTAAGCCGTGTCCACCCGTGCAGGTCAGGGGAGCTGGCGGAGTCGCGCGTCCCTTCGCGGGCCAGGTCACTGAGGGCAGTGGGAGGTTGCCGCGGGAACTGGGGAGGCCCGTGCGGGGTCAAAGGCAAGACCTCGTGGCTGGTCAGCCCACTAGAGTCAATTTTCCACTCACTGTCACAATTCCACCAAAGGAAACGGCAGTTTTCCTTAAAAGGGGTTTGATTCAAGTTTGTTTGTCCCCCCAATTAGTGATGCTTAACGATTTCAGAAAATATAAGTCACTTTGGACCTTATTAACATCGCAAGCGCCCAGAGCTGAATAGTCTCATTAACACAAATGTCTGCACACAACCTGCTGATGTTCGCGGATCTCGAAGCTGACAAACAAACGGCAGGCCGGAACGCCGCCCTGGAGGGAGAGGAGGGCGCGGGGACGCAGGGGCAACCGCACCGAAGCCCTGGCAGCACAAGGAAATGTCACCGCTGGTTCCAACAGTAAGGGGCCCCTTGTCTCAACCCGGGGCCAATGCTGGAGACACACGGCGGCCTCGAACAGCCGGACACGAGTGAGCACATCTGCCCCGGGACGTGCCCCGCAGAGGGCAGGACGGCCACAGAAACCGCTCCGTCTCGGACAGATGACAGCAGAAGTGGTAGAACTCAAACAACAAGAAAGCTTCAAATCCTATCATCTCCATGTAGTTTCCATAAAACTAAAGCAAACTTGACCATTATGTAAAGAAGGGGAAAACCTGTTGTTTAGTTTTAATCTAAAGAAATAAAACAACTAAATTAAAAAAGAACACATTCAGTGTGACCGACAGAGTCACCAGCTTGCGAGGAACAAAGTGGCAAGTCTAGACTTTTCAGCCACGGAAACGGGAACGCCTGAGGACAGACACAGTCTCTCTGCTTCCGGGGAGACTCTGAGAGTGAGGGGCACAAACCACGATTTCAAGGACGTCTGGGCTGCAGCTAAGAAGTGACAGGGAGGAGTCAAGCAATGTGGGTTCAAGCCCTTCAAGATCCATCATTCTCGGGAGCCTGGAGGCAATTCCACATCAGCTGCAGGCTCCCTGTGTTTTAAACATTTTACCTTTTACACAGTTCTGCTGAAAAGCCAGATGCAAGTAAATGTTCAGCCCCACGGCCTGGAGCCTCCCTGAGGCGCTCCGCCTCTCACAGTGCGCACGCCCTCTGCGTGAGCCCCTGCTGCTGTGGGAGTGAGTGTGCCCTGCGTGAGCCCCTGCTGCAGTGGGCGTGAGTGTGCCCTGCGTGAGCCCCTGCTGCAGTGGGAGTGTGCCCTGCGTGAGGCCCTGCTGCAGTGGGAGTGAGTGTGCCCTGCGTGAGCCCCTGCTGCTGTGGGAGTGAGTGTGCCCTGCGTGAGCCCCTGCTGCAGTGGGCGTGAGTGTGCCCTGCGTG